>BQKN01065172.1:803959-817149 GCA_022839385.1 Asparagus kiusianus
TTACCCTTTAGTTCTCTTCTATTTTGGTATTCAATGGACTCTGCTGTCAACCTCGTGATCTTGGGTATTGCATATGCCTCTCTACTGCTTTATTTTCGCCCTTCAGTATATCTATGTTGTGATGTGCATAAAGATTTAGCAGGTCGACCCTTCCAAAAATTTTTTTGGAATGTTACAATGAACACTCTCAAATTTGTTGCAAAGACTCGAGAAGAATTACTCACTGATCTTAAGGTTTGAATTGGACTCCCCCCCCCAAGTGATACGGGTGTATCTTCTCTTCGAGAGCTTAGCGATCCTCATGGGAGCTTGAGGATAGATGATTCTCATGGTATCTTAAGAATAGAGTAGAGGAGTCGTGGACGAGGTCATTGGAGGCGGCGAAGTCGAAGGATTCGTCAAACTGTAGGAATTACAGTTTGGGCTCTGTCCGGTCGACTGCATGTGTCACTACGGTCGACCGTGTAGTGCACAGACCCAGACTGTGTCTCTGGACTGAGATCGATCGATCGCTGTAGGCGCTACGGTTGATCGGAAACCCTGTAAGCGATTTTTTAGAAAACGACGTTCTGGCCGGTCGACCGACTTGCTCAGTGCGGTCGACCGCGTAGCGGTTATGGGCCTTGGCATGTTTCCTGCACCGTTTAGGATTTCTGTTTAGTATAAATAGAAACATGACTTTTCTAGGGAAAATTACTGAGATTGTAATAAAAAAAGAGATCAGGGAGGTTGTTCTTTGATCTAGAGAGATTGTGAGAGAGAGATTTTGTAAATCCACTTGATTCTCATAATCTAGAGAAGGTATTTTCCTTCGCCCTAATTATAACTCTTGTGTTCTTCCGTTATTTTCTTCTTTACCCACTCTTGATAATTCTACGATCAAGAGTGCTCGTACGGCAACTCGTATCAAGTTGGTATCAGAGCACCTAGCTCCTGTGAAGGGGGAACCTGTGTATGGTCCTTACTCGCTCACAGTACAAGAAGCTTGGGGAGATCCTTATTTCCTTAGAGGGAGTCCAAAAATCAAGGAAAGAGAAGATGACTGAAGCAGATAATTTAGCAAGACTTGATGCCATGGAGAAGCAGATTGAGACGATCGGGATGACTCTTACTCAACTCGTGGGTCTCATCAACAGAGGTGACAAAAAGGAGGAATCTTCTTCGAAGGGTAAGAAGAAACTTGTCGAATCCGAGGAAGAGAGCGAGAAATCTGATTTAGAGGGGGAGACTGAGATTGTCAAGACTGTTAGACGTCAAGGGGGTAAGAATAATTACCAGAATCTGAAGATTGACTTCAAGGTTGAGATTCCTGTTTATGATGGGAGTTTTAATATGGAGAAGCTTGATGATTGGATCGAACGTATGGAGATGTACTTTACTCTCTACGGATATTCGTCTAAGGAGAAGATAGTGTTCGCGACATTGAAGCTTTCAGGGCACACGTTGACGTGGTGGAAATCCTATTGTAAACAGGAGAAGAAAGCGGCGTCGTGGAACAAGTTCAAGGAGCTACTTCAGAAACAGTTCTATCCAGTGGGGTTCCTTGAGGAGCGTTGGTACAAGTGGTATGGCTTGCGCTAAAAGTTTAATCAGACCGTTCAAGAGTACACGACGGAGTTCCAGCAGCATGCGATGGTTCTAAACATCGCAACGAACGAGTACTCCATCTTCATGAAGTACATGGCGGGTCTGAATAATTACATCCGGAAGGAGATGAAGCTGTTTTTGGTTGAGACAATTGTAGAGGCGAGCATGAAGGCCATAGCCATTGAGGGCAGGCAGAAGAAGGGAAACGAGACAAAGGGGAGTTCCAAACCATCGAGGAGCAAGACAGGTGGCTCTCAGTCTAAGGATGAGAAGAAGAAGGGTGACTCGGGGAAAGCAGGATTGACATGCAATCACTGCAAACAGACAGGGCACGTGGCTGATCGTTGCTGGGATAAGTATCCTCATCTGAAGCCAAAAGGGTTAAAGAAGAAGGAGGAGAAGAAGGCGTACGTGATAGCACAGGGTCCGAAGGAGGTTTCCGGGATGACTTAACCCAATAGCAGTCTTAACCTTATGGCGGGGAAGCAGGCCACTAAAGAAGATGACGACCCGAGGGAGTAGCTCTTTGTTCTGAAGTTGCAAGTCAAGACCAGTTTAGTGGATGCTATTATAGATACAAGAATCCAGAAAAATCTGATATCTGAGGTATTAGTACAGAAGCTGGGATTGAAGACGGTGAAGCATCCGAAGCCCTATCCATTAGGGTGGATTCAGAAGGAGGCGGGATTGAGTGTGGTGAACCAGTGTTCATTCAGATTTGTACTCCATGAGTCGTATATTGACGAGATCACATGCGATGTGGTTCCGTTGGATGTTTGCCAAGTTATTTTGGGCAATCCTTATTTGTAGGATAGATACGCAGTATACAACCGGCGAACCTAAAAGTATACGCTCACCAAGGATGGCAAGCAATTCATTTTTCGTTTGGCATCTCCTCCACAGGAGACGAGCTTGGTGACGGTGACTCAGGCTAAGATGTTGGTGAATACGGGCAGGAAGTTTGTTTTATTGTTCATTCGACCATATGAAGAGCAGCTGAGTAGGATGTGCTTGTCCACCTTGAGCAAGCTTCAGAAGGGAGATCTTGATAGGTTAAAGGCCAAGTATGAGGACTTGTTTTCGGAGATCACGGGACTACCACCATGTCAAGGTGTAGAGCATGAGATTATGTTGACCGGGGAGAATTCCTTACCTAACATAGGCCTATACTGCACATCAGTACAGGAGTCCGAGGAGATCAAGAAGCAGGTTCAGGAGCACTTAGAGACGGGAGTGATTGTGCCGAGTTGTTCGCCTTGCGGGTCACCAGTGTTGTTGGTGCCCAAAAAGGATGGAGGCTGACGTATGTGTGTAGATTACCAGGCGCTCAACAAGATAACCATCAAGAATCGCTACCCATTACCGCGGATCGATGATCTTATGGACCAGTTGGAGGGAGCAAGGTTTTTCACGAAGCTGGATTTGAAGTCTGGTTACCATCAGGTGAGGATTTGGGAGGAAGACACTTAGAAGACTGTGTTCAAGACCAATCAGGGCATGTTCGAGTGGTTGGTGATGTCGTTTGGATTGTGCAACGCTCCGACTACCTTTATGAGGCTTATGAATGATTTGTTGCGACCTTTTATAGTGGATTTTGTAATAGTTTACCTTGATGATATCTTGGTGTACAGCAGGACTTGGGAGGAGCATCTCGTTCATGTTGAGAGGGTATTTGAAGTGTTGCAGGACGGACAGCTAGAGCTCAACGGGAAGAAGTGTGAGTTCGGGAAGGACGAGTTGGTGTATCTCGGCTTCATCGTAGGGAAGGGCCAGCGGAGGATAGATCCAGGCAAGGTGGAGGTGATCACGAGGTGGCCGACGCCGAAGATAGTGACTGAGGTGAGGAGCTTCATTGGGGCTTGCCAGTATTTGCGCAAGTTCATTCGACATTTTTCGACTTATGCGGCACCGTTACATGGCCTCACAAAGGCTAAAGTTCAGTTTGAGTGGGGGAGGAAGCATGAGGAGGCTTTTCAGTTGCTAAAAAGGAAGATCTCGGAGGCACCGGTGTTGGCGTTACCGAATTTGCAGCAGACTTTCAAGGTGGAGACTGACGCGTCTAGTTATGCGATGGGCGTGGTGTTGATTCATGATGGAAAGCCGGTGGAATACCATTCTGAGAAGTTTTTGGGTGCTGTTGCGAACTACCCAACCTACGACAAGGAGTTCTATGCACTATATCAAGCAATTAAGCATTGGAGGGTGTACTTGTTGGGGAAGGAGGTGGTCGTGCATTCGGATCACAAGCCGTTGGAGTTCTTACATGCCCAGACGAAGCTACAGTAGGCACGGCACATGAAGTGGATGTCTTATTTGATGGCTTTCAACATCATTATTAGGTACAAGAAGGGGGCGACGAACAAGTTAGCCGATATGTTATCTCGTCCGCCGATAAGGTCTTTTTTAGTGGCGACGCGTATTCAGCCCTTGGTTCCTTTGGAGTATGTACAGTTGTACGCATCCAGTAGAGACTTCGGTAGTGTGTTTGAGCAAGCGAAGGCTGGTCGAAAGGGGGAGTATGCACTTGGAGAAGATGACTTGTTGTATCGTGGGACATCACTATGCATTCCGGAGGATGGTGATAGGTTACAGTGGTTTCGGGAAGCACATATCTTGCGTGTGCAAGGGCATTTTGACATTCAGAAAATGCTTCTCAATCTACGGCGATATGTGTTTTGGCCACAGATGCTTGATGATGTGACCAAGTATGTCGGAGGGTGTAAGTTATGCTGTATTTCAAAGCCTTCTAACAGGAAGAGGGGATTGTACCTACCATTACCGGTTCCTTCTAGGCCATGGGAGAGCATTTCTATGGATTTTCTAGGAGGGTTGCCGACTACGAAGCGCGGGCATGACTATTTGTACGTTGTGGTGGACCGGTTCAGAAAGAAGGTGATATTGATTCCTTGTAAGAAGACCGTGACGGGAGCGGGTGCAGCACAATTGTTCTTTGAGCATGTGTGGAAGCACTTTGGGTTGCCGAGTTCGATTATTTCGGATCGGGATACCCATTTTCTCGGGCATTTTTGGGATTCTTTGTGGAGTTTGATGGACACTAAATTGAAGAAGAGCACGGCCTTTTATCCACAAACAGACGGACAAACGGAGGTAGTCAACCAGACTATGGTGCACATGTTGCGGGGTATAATTCCAGGCATCCTAAGACTTGGGATGAGAGTTTACCATATTTGCAGTTTGCTTTTAATCGGGCGATTCATGGATCTTCTGGAAAGTCACTGTTTGAGACTTGTTATGGGTTTTTACCGCCGAGCCCGTTCGATCTTGTGTTTTCATGTGAAGCCACAGTGGACGGTAAGGAGGGGAGTGAAAGAAAACGTGCTCAGTGATTTCTCGAGAAGATTGCACATATTCATGCCACGGTTGAAGCTCAATTGAAGAAATCACAAGCTAAGTACAAGGCGAAGCATGATCAACATCGGGTTCTTTGTAACTTTGGTAAAGGCGATATGGTATGGCTAAAATTGAGTAAGGAGAGGTTAAAAGGAGAAGGGAAGAAGTTGAAGCCTATTCGTTATGGTCCATTTCGGATTCTGGATCAGATTGGCGACAACATTTTTTGATTAGATTTCCCTCCTTACTTAGGCATGTATTCCGTGATCAATGCCGAGTACTTGAAGTTGTTTGAACCTTCGTTATTGGATGATGAAGGTGATGACAAGATGATCTTACCGTATGTTGAAGACTTGTGGTTTGATAGAGAGGAGCCACTGAAAGAAGATTGCATTTTGGAACGGAAGACGACCACGACGAGGCGGGGCACGAAGGAGTCGTTTCTCATTGGACATCAAGGTTAGGTTCCTAGCAGGGCTAAGTGGTTCAACAGAGAAGGAGGGGCTCGCGAGTTCCCTCAGCTGAAGTTCTAACTTGAATGGGACTTCAAGTTCCTAAAGGGGAGACCCATGATACGGGTGTATCTTTTCTTCGGGAGCTTAGCGATCCTCATGGGAGCTTGAGGATAGATGATTCTCATGGTATCTTGAGAATAGAGTAGAGGAGTCGTGGACGAGGTCATTAGAGGCGGCGAAGTCGAAGGATTCATCAAACTGCAGGAATTACAGTTTGGGCTCTGTCCGGTCGACCGCATGTGTCACTACGGTCGACCGCATAGTATACAGACCCAGACTATGTCTCTGGACTAAGATCGGTCGACAGCTGTAGGCGCTACGGTCGACCGGAAATCCTGTAAGCGATTTTCCAGAAAACGACGTTCTAGCCGGTCGACCGACTTGGTCACTGCGGTCGACCGCGTAGCGGTTATGGGCCTAGGCCTGTTTCCTGCACCGTTTAGGATTTCTGTTTAGTATAAATAAAAACACGACTTTTCTAGGGAAAATTACTGAGATTGTAATCAGAAAAGAGATCAGGGAGGTTGTTCTTTGATCTAGAGAGATTGTGAGAGAGAGATTTTGTAAATCCACTTGATTCTCATAATCTAGAGAAGGTATTTTCCTTCGCCCTAATTATAACTCTTGTGTTCTTCTGTCGTTTTTTTCTTTACCCACTCTTGATAATTCCGCGATCAAGAGTGCTCGCATGGCAACTCGTATCACCCAGTCCATGATTGGATAGGACTGGCTCTTGGCGAACATGAATCTGGTTAAGATGCCTTGAATCCATGAACTTCTTATATCTGCCCTTAATCTAGTCATGCTATGCAGAGTATTCGGGGGTCTCGCTACATAGACTACCCCCCGATAGAGTTCGGAGTAGCGCCCCAAAGCTCCACGGTATACACCAAGATCTGTATTAGATTTCGTTACCCGAACGCATGCCTGAGCTCCAGGTTTTGTTGGTGAAACGTAATCCTGAGGTCTGCATTTTGTTAATGAAACATAGTCTTGAGATCTGCGTTTTGGTTCTGGAACGCACTCCTGAGAGTTGTGTTTTGGTTCTGAAATGCACTCCTGAGAGTTGCGTTTTGATTCTGAAACGCACTCCTCAGAGTTGCGTTCAGTTTGTGGAACGCACCACTGAAGGCTGTATTTTAATTGTACAACGCGCCACTAAGGGCTGCGTTTGGCATAAGCTAAGCCTTCTCCTTCGGAGGGGGGACTGTTTAAGCAATCTTAGCTAAAGGAGAGGGCATCCTTCAGCATTAAGAGCAAAAGTTGGAGCTTTATTCTCCTTGAAGACTTTGCAGATCTTGCGCATAGCTTTGGGGCTAAGGGATCTGAAGGAGAGTAACTCCTCATACTTAGCTTGATCGAACTTGATGATAAGAGTTTCAACAGTCGTTCCAACGAGCTTGGTCTCGAGTTACGCCACCACTTCTTCATCAGAGAAGCTACTCACCAGCGGAGTCGCCATCTTTTGTTTGTGAGAAAATTTGTAAGAAAAAAGTAAAAGAATTGAATTTAATTTATTATTTCTAACTGTTTAGAAAAAGAATGTTTACAACCCTCTCAATCTAGATTCCAATTTGATTTTCCTAATTACAAAAGAGAAGAAGATCGACGGAGATCCTCTCTTTTGTTTAAGTCTGGGTTCTTCACAGTAGTGATGAGATGCCTCCCTCGAATGCTCGCGTCGAGTTTGCTTCTTGTTGATGATCCGAACGTCTTGAACTCATGGAACATGGTTGAATCCTCTTGATTGATGTCGAGGATAACTTGTGTGGCAAGTTTGAAACTCTGAACGAGTTGATAACTCAGAGCGAGTTTAAACTCTTGAAAAAGAGTTGATTTGAACCAAAAATCGGTTAATAGACAATGATGAAAGCTCCCTGTTGTTAAACGTCGCTGAAGGATGAATGTCGATCTCCCCTTTTGTGATTTTATGCCAGAAACCGTTCAATGGTCTCCGATCTTGATATGCCCAAAAAATATCCCGAACTCTTCTGAGTTTTGAGGTATTTATAAGGGATTTAGGGGTGTAACCGCCCTCTTAAATCTCTCCTTAATGAGGGTCTAATAGGGTGTAACCGCCCCCCCATAAATCTCTCCATGATAGGGTGGTGATCCCCTCAAATCATGGGGAAAAAATGGTTTTTGAAATCGTTCAACTCGTGTTTGAACGAGTCAAACACCGAAACTGGCATTCTGAGCCCGAACTCTACGTTTTAGAACTAAAACGCAGAGTTGGGCATGTTTAAGGCCGAAAACATTGTGTTCGTATAGCGTTGTGAACTCTGAAATGCAGAGTTAGGCTTTGTATGAACTTTGTGTTTTGGACCTGGGACGCAAAGTTGGGCTCTGCATGAACTCCATGTTTTAGACCTGGGACGAAGAGTTGGGTTTTGCATGAACTCTGTGTTTTGGACCTGGGATGCAAAGTTTGACTCTGCATAAACTCCACATTTTGGACCTAGGACACAGAGTTGGACTCTACGTGAACTCTGTGTTTTGAGTCCATGAACTCTGTATTTTGACTCTGGGATGCACAGACGAGCTCGACACTGAGGTGAGCTCTGCATCTGGATTTGAAGAGACCGTGAATTTATAGTCTCTTTTGCTAGAACGTTGCTAAAAACTGTCATCTTGTAATCTTCATCTTGGCTCTTTGAAAATATGAGAGTCGTCAAATTATAACTCCTGATGTTTGTTGGCCTTCTTGTTTTGATGATGTTTAACAAACAATTTATTACTAATGTTGTTTGTCTAGTGTTTGTGCATTCCTATGTTTTGTAGACAAACAACGTTATTGGAGGATGGATGGAATTGTGCTTCAACGATGATATCCAATGGAGGTTGGCGGAATGTCGGGTTGAAGCCTATACAATTCAAGTTAAAGATCAAGTTCAAGCTTCATCCGCACGTGTACCAAGTTAAGCTACAATGAAGATCAAGATTGCTTGGGTAATGTAGTTTAGGAGTTTATATTATGTGTGTTAGATACTTTAAGCTCAATATTATACACACACATTATATTGGTTTTCATGTATATATATAGTTTCATATATACATATATGTTTGGTTTCCATGTATATATATAGGTATATATATATATATATACATAGTTTTGAGTTTTCATGTTCATAAATATGAGATTACACATTTTATATTTATTATTGTGTTTTGGTTTAGCTATATAGATATGAAACAAATTTACATTCATATATATAATCATATGTTTCATACTCTATTGTGTTTTTGAAAACATTGCATAGAATATGCAATTTTGTGAAAATATTGTATTCTTAGTTTGTAGACTTTAATATCAGTTTATACATGTTTTACTAAGTCTATAAAAACATTTCACAAAGTTTCAAAAGTTGGTTTATGTCAAAACATCAAAATTCAAGTATCTCATATTTTCATGTTTTGGACTATTTTGCAAAATGATGATTTTTCATAAATGGGAAATGCAATTTGAAAAATTCTTTTTGTAACATGTTTGTTTTCATGTTTATATACATTTCCCAAAGTTTCATATTTTTTGGACTTCATTTGTTATTTTTAACAATTTTTCAAAAGTCAAAAATACTGTTTAAAACTGGTTTTCTGAAATATCTGTTATCGGTCGACCGCATCGGTCGACCGCTCGCGTGATCAAAAGTCAGTGGGCAGCAGAGAGTCTGTCGGTCAACCGGTGCGGTCGACCGAGAGCTCCATCGGTCGACCGAAATTTTTGCCGGTCGACCGACGATGTTCCAGCGTGTTTTCCCAGTCTGGGATCTGCATCGCGGTCGACCGCGAGAATTTTCGGTCGACCGCCGCTCGTTCTGACTGCTCCCAACGGCTATTTTTATTACCGTTGCTGGGGTGTTTTTGGTCCTTTGTTTTGGGAGTTTTTGTTGAGATTCTTAGAGGGTATAAATACCCTATTGCTGATATCTTTTCAAGCTAATCAAGAAGTTTTTAAACAAGGGTTTTAAAAAAGGTTTAAGCTTATTTAAGCTTGTTTAAGGGTTTGGTTTAAAGCAGTGTTTGTTTTACAAGTGGAGAAGATCATCTACAGTGTTTGAACTTCATTTCAATCCTCCTCTCCAACTTGATTTTTAGAGAAGAATTCCTAAACTCTATTTCTAGCAATTTATTGTTTTATTCATAATTTCTACATGCTAGATTATATATGAGTTTAGTTGTTTTGATTTATTGAATCTCATTGTTACACACACCCATTTGAGCTTATTGTATTTGCATACATAGTATATTAGGGTTGTGAGAGATTGTAACATTGAGTTATGCTTTAATTGTGTTCTCATCTATTGTAGAGAACAAATTTATATTTGTTACATTGTGAGTGTTGTAAGGTTTTCGGTGAGCTAGAAAACCGAGTGTGGTGTGAAGTTTTCGGTGAACTAGAAAACCGAGTGTGAGGAGTGACGTTGATCGGTGAGCGTTGAAAACCGATACTGTGAGGTGTAAACGTTGTTCGGGTGAGCGTAGAAAACCCGGTTGTGATAGTGGATTTCTCCCCGGGAGTGGGGAGCGGAGACGTAGGACGGAAGGTCCGAACTCCGTGATCATATATTGTGTTTGAGTGTGCTTTGGCGTTTATTCATACTTGTGTTTATATTTCTTGTCGTCATTGTCATTAGCTCATTATTTATATGATCCACTATCTAGTTCATATTGTTTACCCTTGTGTTAGTTTGTATATCCTTGCACATATCTTATTGTGTATCTCTTTGTTAGGATATATTATCTTGTGCTAGTTTATATATCCTTGCATAAATATTTCATCATATAGGATATATCACTTTGTGTATATTGCATATTCTTGCTCATAAGTAATTATATATCATCTTGCAAGAATATATTAGTTAATTAGTTTTAATTGGCATTTAATCGGATTAGATTAGCATAAGACCCTAATCACCCCCCTCTAGGGTCTAACAATGTTGATTATGAATGCTGTTGATTAGAGCTTTCATCAGTTGTTGTGAAGGTCCTCAGATTATAACATTCATCAATCTATGTGAAAGTTTTAAAATTATAGCCTTCTGAAAGCCGTCAAATTATAACTTCCATTATCGGTGTTTAATGGGGATCAGCTATCTACAGTGATTTTTAGATAACCTACAATACTTAGAGGGTATATTGTGTGATTACAATTGTGTTATAAATGTTCGTCAGTGAGCGTTGAAAACCGATCGTGTAGTTATTTGTGTTGAGATAGTGAAGATTCTCCTCGAGGGTGATGAGCAAAGACGTAGGTCGTGGGTCGACCGAACTCCGTGATCATTTGTCTTATGTTTACGTTTGTCAATTTATGCACTATCTCTCTTATTTGTGTGTTCATGTTTATATCGCCTTTTGTTTATATAGCTTTGTTCATATCTTGTTGAATATCATACTTGCAAGGATAAATTGCTAATTCTAAGTTTTAATTTAGCATTAAATTAGATTAGATTAGCATTTATCCTATTTAACCCACCCCCCAAGGGTAATTTCAACAATATCTTGATTGAAATTTGTTTGGCTTCCAGCACAGCCTGAACTATCTTCAATGATGGTGGGCTTTCCACACACGGGGGTCATTTTAGACCCGAGATTCGCACTACGGTGAATTTTGTGACAACTACGTATAGTTTTCATCGTGGAGATTTTATTTTTAGAAATTGATTCCTCAAAATTCGCTTGATCAAATTCAATGACCAGCATTTTAGCAAAAGCCCGAGGTTCATAGTGTCAGTGTAAGGACCATGAATTTTGATACTAGTTAAAATAATTTTCTAGTATTTTAAAATATTTAATTATGATTTTTAAAAGGGTATTTGTATTTTTCTTGAATTTCTATAATTTTCTATGATTTAAAGTCTAAGTTTTATATTTATTTAAAGGATATTAATATTTATAAATTTATTTTATGCGATAAAAATTTTTGGAATTTATCTGTTACGTTATCGGTACTATTACGTATCACCTTGAATGATACGAGGTATTATTATTATTATTACGTATATTTTTGTATAATATGTTGTATTATTAATTACGTATTATTTGTATAATTTCTTGTACTATTTCTACTGTTGCGTATTATCGGTCGTATTAGTATAACTTGTACGTTTTACTGTGTATATAATTATCTCATAATTGTTTGATTTTAAATATAAGTAAATATATTTTATTTATTAATTATTCTTGTTTAATTATACAATATGGGTATATTTTGACTATTTCATATTAATTATTGTAATAGCACAACATGTACGTTTTTAATTTTAGATAATTATTCTGTAGTTAGTTTAATTTTTAAATACCCATAAATATTTATTTTAATTATTTTTGTTTTAAACCCAAACCCTAATTCAATTATATATATGTGTGTGTGTTCCTGTTCACAATTTCACGCAGACGCCCTCTCTCTTTTACTGTTCATCTTCCCCAACACCGCCGCCTCAACTCATCCCGCAGCCGCCAGCTTCTCCAGCCACCTCCACCACCATGCCCAGGCCGCCGCCTCCACGAACCCCTCCTCCGCCGATTCACCTCCGGCCATCTTCCCCGCCGCCTCTCTCTCTCGCTCTCTCTCTACCCGAACTCACCATCAACCTGCCGCCCCAACCCCCGCTCGGTCTCACCCCGCTCCGACCACCCATCACCACCAACTCCGACCCGCGCGCAGCCAACCTCCCTCACCCCAACCTGCAGCAGACAGCGCCCATCACCTCCCTCTCCGGCCACCTCCTCCGACAACCCTCGCCACCCTCACCGCATCGGCCTCCGCCACCTCCCAGCAGTCCCCTGGCCGCCTCCAGTCAGCCACCGCTCAACCCATCATCGCCTCGCCCCACCAGACCCGCTTCCCTTGCAACCACCGCCGACCCAGTTCGCCACTATTCCGTCGCCACAGTCCCCTCCTCTCTGTCCTCCGACGAGCCCTCTAGATCTGACGAACTCCGCCTCGCCGCTGTCGCGTTCAGACTCCAAACCTCGTAGCCACGCTGAGATCCCCACGCCATCGAACCCGTCGCCGATGTCGTCGTCCAGCTCCACAAGTCAACCGTCGATCCGCTACGCGCGTCGTCGAACAACGAACCCGAGGCAAGATCCCCTCTCTTGTCTCGTGTTAAAATTATTTTTGATTAATTAATAATATTGAATAGTTTATTTTATGAGATAATTATGTATGGAATTACTTGTGAATTGATGAATATAAAATAACAAATTTATATTTTGGAAAGTTGGATAAAATTTATGAGATATTGTTGAAAAGAAAAGAATAGAAATAATTTATAAAAAAATAGTTACTGTTCATACAGAATAAATAATAATATTATTATATTTTAAAGATTATTTTTGAATAATTTATGAGAAATAAATTAAAAGAATTTATTTTTGGAATTAATGAATTTGTGAGCATGATGATTGGAAATTGCGACATTTCATGTGTATTTATTTGATAGTTGTAGTTTCATCTTGTACTGTTATTAGTAGTTGTTCACATTTCATGTTCATGATTCATGACACTGTTACATAGTATTTATTGTATTTATCATCCCTTGTTATAATTGAGAATCGTTAGGATTTTATGGCTATAGTGACCTGTATGACATGAATAAGACCTAGAGGCAGGTGTTGTGTTGACTTAGAAAAGCGAAAAGAGTTGAGATGGGGAATTCTTGGTTTAGGTGATAGGATGTGTTTGATGTATATTCCAGGCTCGCGCCGGTGAATTCGTGTAGTCACTGGGGTGGG
>BQKN01065173.1:0-16074 GCA_022839385.1 Asparagus kiusianus
CTAATGGAAGATCTCAAGTCACGCCATTGAGTCATTCTATCCTCCATCTGAGAGGACATGAAAGAAGAAGCTCCACCAGCCTTCAAATCCCTCAATTCTTGAACCTCTGACTCCAGAGCAGTAAAATCAGCAGTGAAGGAATCAGCTAACTCTGGGTATCCTTCTTCCCTCATCATCAGCATGTGGCGAGAAAAAGAACGCCTGAACTGGTCAAAGCAGTATCCTCGGAGAAGAAGTTTCTCAATCATGCCATTATAAAAGGCGGTGAAGAAGTTGAGGTCCGCGCGAAAAATCTCTTTCTCAGGATCGGTACCAGCCAAAAGGACGCGAACATACTCATGTAGAGATGATCGAGCTCCTGCAAACAACAATGGGGAAGTTAAGAGATTAACAAATACGACAAGGAAACCCGAGAGGAAATTCGAAGTATACCTGTACTGGCGGAATTTCCCTCGGGTGGAGGCACGGCAGACTCTGAGATAACAGCAGGATTAGCTATGAAGGGTGCATCGACCCCTGCAGGCAAATCAGTCGTATCTCTCGGCTGTGGCAAAGAGACATGGCTCTCAGGCAAAATATCAGCCCTGGAAACTGCAGCAGCATCCGGCGCAACGCCTGGTCCTACAGTTATACCTCTTTATTAGTCAAAATGCAAATTTAGGCAAATAAAGAGAATCAGGGTGATAAGATCATCGGCATACCTGCAAGTCCATCATCTTCTGCAACACGGGGAGGGTCGGTAGTCAAAGGAGAATCAGTCCTGGTGACTGATGATGTACCTGTGAGTGTATCGCTCGTAAAGGGCGGTCCCGCAGTTCCGCTGGCGGCTTGTTCAGCCAACATATCGACTAGCAGCCCAGCGTCAGGACCGCAGAAACTCGGCGCAGAGGCATTCCCCTGGTCTTCAAAACCTACATCATGAAAGGATTCACCCTCAGTCGAGTTCTCTTTCCCTGTAATCAAAAGATATATTAGCAGATGTAGGTATACCTGAGTAAGGAGCGGTGGGCTCGACGCTATACTCTGGCCCAAGATCAATGTTCAAATCGATGCCCAGAGAACCGTCATGAAGGGCGTCGCACATCTGCTGCACGAAGCAATCCATGTTATCCGGGCCAGGGGATGCAGGAGGCAATGGAAGTTCACCCTCTTCAAGGAACCCTGGAACATAAAGCTCGGTTACGAATTCCAGGAAGAAGATCAAGCTAAAACAATAAAATGACGGAAGGTTACCTTCCTCCCTGTCGGCAGAGCCTCCGGAATCTACTCCATGAGAGCGTTGATCAACAGGAGGTCTATAGGCCATTTTCTTCCTTTTCAAAGGACCACCCCTCTTGGAACCGACGGGACGATTGTGCGAAGTTTGTCCACCAAACTTGGATTTCGCACGACGTGAGGCGAGAGGTTCATGGTCATCAGCCGATCCACCTGAAACAACAAGGATTATTTCACGTACCAAGGTTGAGGAGAAGCGAATCAAGAAGCATGACAAACCTGCATCAAGTTCTACTTGGTCGGCGTCTATGCCCATTTCCTCCTCACAAGCTTCATCGCCATCCGCGGGAAGGTGCTCTCCATCAACTCTGTTTGAAGGAGGAGTTTGAGCAGGCCTCTTCCCCTGCCTCCTAGCAGCCGCCATAGCAGCCTGGACCAAGTGCTCGGACTCTAACTCCGAAAGGCTCTTCACACCTATGGATTCATAGGCAGAAAGGAACCACTTGCAGCTAAGGAAGGTGATCATCGGTTTGCGCTTATACGAAGGAAGAGCAAACTGAGCCCCGGTGCAACCAACCATGGTCCATAACCACGCTCGTATACCGTCGACAAGCCCTCCCTTAACCTGTAAACCACGGCTCGGATTCCCAACATATAGTTGGTCGTAGCCGAACTGACGTGCGAAATGACAGGGAAGGTAAGGCTCGATATGGCAACGGTTCTTCACCCGAAGGACAAGATACCCGATGCGGATGTTTACCAGCCATCGGAAGCAACCGACGTCAAGAGCAGTCCGGTTAGTTCGGGGTTTCTCCACATCAGTCAACTCCTCACCATAGCGTCCAGAAAATTGAGGAAAGCACTTGAAGAGCTCCCAGCTCCGACGAACTTGAAGTTCTTGTTGTACATCTTCAAATTTCTTCCCAAGCCACCTACTCCTCTCCAACAGTTGTAGGAAAGGAACAGGGGTGTCAACGGTGCGGGGAGCTGACATCATGTCAGGCCGGTGTAGAACGAACCATGCCATCAGATAAGCATAAGGCAGCTCAACCTTCGGACAGGTAAGCTCGGTCGAGGGCTTGGAGCCCACATGGGTAAGAACACGAACTACACCCCTGAGCCCGCAATGAATGCTGGCCACCATCGCTGGAAGCAAGGACAACTCCCGCCCATAGGCTAGCTGGACTGCCGGGAAGAGCACCTCGACTGGTAAGTCATCCGAAGACTGGTATGGCACAACGCACTTCTTCAACCAGAGCGCGAGGTAGCCGGCCAACAGAGACCGAGGCTCTATAGACTTCTGCGCACGACGGAGGAAAGAACGGAACGTGGTCCCGGCAGGAAAAGCTCCCTCGGCGCTGGCAATAGTATAAGATTGAGTTTCATTCTTCTCCATCAGCTCGTTAATAGTGGTGAAGTCCAAGACATCCAACTCACGGATAGGTCCAACGAAATCACCCTCCAGGTTTTGAAACAAGTAAACGGCGAACTGCTTCAAGCTGATCTTCTTCTTCGTCTTAGCTGGAGCAGAAGTTTGGAGCAGTGAGGTATGATAGTGACATGTGAGATCCCAAAGCTTGTCATACATATCAGGGCTATCTTTCTTTAGCAAAGCCAACTGCTGGTTGGAGGGAAAGTACTCCTGATACGGGCAATTCCCCATCGGAAGGCCCGAAACCTGGTGCATCTCATGAAGAGCCAGCCCTAGTTCCCCGCCGCTTGTGAGGAAAGTGTTGCTATCAGGCATGTATGTCTCTAACAGTGCCAAAAAGTGGCGGCAACTGACTGGGATCCCGTACATGGTAGCTCGTATGGGCGCATATAACCCACTATCTTTCAGATCCCTCTCCCACCTTCCCAGAACATAGCCGGTCATACGGGTCCACCACCCCTTGCCCGGCGAAGAAGCCCAACCGTAGCATCGGTAATCCAGTGGAGGTAGCTGTCTTCCAAGCTGAGCTAGACGGTTCTTCACGGTAAGAGCAGCCGCCGACACCTCGCCTGGAGGCGCGGTGTCGAGACCCATGATCCCGGGGCGAAGACCGCAAATGGACTGATACCCCAGAGAACCGGGACTCTTATGATGAGAAATGTATCCGCACTGGACGTGGACAGCAGCATTGGTAAGAGACCAGGACATCTGTCGCCCCACAGCCTGTCTCTCCAAGAGAGTAAAAGAACACTGGCGCGGAATGGAGGGAATATATAAAAGAGCTCCCTCGTCAAGGGTTAGCCAATGCTCCTCAGCAAGAGTCAGCACGGCAGGATCCTCTGTGCGATCCCCGAATAGGAAATCTGGCTTCTTTAAAGCCTCAGTAGAAGTAGCATCTGCGGTGAGGGGAGCATCGGTGATAAGTTGGCGTAAACAGTGACGCCCTCCCTCCTTTATCAGACGACAGAATTCGTCTGAACGATCATAGCCAAACTGCAGAAGGGGATCGATGATCTGCCTAGCGGAAGCCGAAGAGAACACTTCCCTGCTACAACCGGTAGGGGCATGGTGAGGGAGACTACCCCCGGAAAAATCGACTGCAACAGAGCATGAAGATGGAATCAGAAAATTCATGTCATAAGATTACTCGCGGGATAACCGGAGTGACGATTTCGAGCATCATACACCAAGAGGACGGTACGTATCATCACGTAGATACCGTGATAATATATACCGACCTGTAAGGTGTAAGACGACACGAGATCGCCCCGATATATCCGAAGACTTGAATTGGCTAAAGCAAAACAAGTCTGAAACCTTAACCCCCGCGCGAGGGGTATCGGTTCTTCCTTCATAACCCGCGAGAGGTCAATCCGGGATGCAGACCTTAACCCCCGCGTGAGGGGTATTGGTTCTTCCTTCATGACCCGCAAGAGGTCAATCCGGGATGCAGACCTTAACCCCCGCGCGAGGGATATCGGTTCTTCCTTCATGACCCGCGAGAGGTCAATCCGGGATACTGAAAGTATAAAATTCTCACCCCCGTAAAAAGAAGCCGCTGAAGAAGATACAGCGGGAGCCTCCTCCTCGCTGTGCTGCGAGTGGGAGCGACTCCTGGAAAGCTGAACACGACGGGAAGACATCACAAATCTGCAGTGAAGAGCAGTACATCAGGTACAACATATAATACACGAAATATCGAAAAAGGGGAAATTAAGCACTTTGACTTGAAATCCTATAAACAAATAGGATTTTACAGTTAAAGTCTAATTAAACCTACGAATTTCGTGCACGCAAAACGATAATCGTCGTTTCGCGATAAATTTTGGCGAAATACCCAAAATACCCCCCGTGCTCAAGGCCAAATTCAGGTCAGGGACACGTGTGACTCGGGGCGTGGTCGTTATACTTGATCATCTAACGTCCCGGTACCCTATAATTCTGATCAAATTTTGCAAATAAGTCCTTTTGCAGAATTTGGTCAATTTTACATAAAAACCCCTCCTCGAACTTTTGGTTTTGCATCCACGTGCCTTTACCAAAAATTCGATCAAGGGTTTGGGGTCAACACTCTCTGAATTTCAGCCCCAAATTCGTGGTTATTTTGCAAATTAGACCCCAGAAAATTATATGGGCTGTTTTGCAAATAAACCCCTCCAAACAATTCCTTTGATCTCCTTGCACAAAGCACCCCCTCTCTTGAGGAAACAAACACGAACCCTAATCCCGAGTTTCAATTCATGTTTGCACAAAAACCCCCATAAAATTTCAGCCACATTTTGCGAATAAGCCCCTCAAATTTCGGCTATCACCTATTTTGCACAAAAGACCCCCAAAGTTTCGGTTCTTTGCAATAAACTCCCCAAGAGTATATTACATATCTAATCCCTAGCCTATTTGCAAGCATAAAAATGCAAACTTTACAAAGGAATAGGAGGATGGAAGAGAGATCTTACCCAAATCAAATAAGTTCCCCTTTGAGCTTGGAAATGGAGGCCGAGACCTTCGTTTGGAAGAGGAGAAAAATCCGACAAATGGGTACCCACCAAAACCCGAGCTTTCTCGTGATTAGATGTGTTCTTCAAAGCTTTAATGGAGTAGTTTCACCCCCACCCCCACCCCCCGGGGGGGGGGGGGGGCACGCTCGGTTTTGGGGGAAGATGTTTCTCTTGAAATTCAAAAGAAGAGAGAGGGGGGACCATGCCTAGGTGTACAAGAGACAAAAGAAGAGAGAGGGGGGACCACTAGGGGAGAAACACCCCTAGGGGTGTCTCGGCATTGCCGCGACACCCCCAAGGGTGTCTCGGCATTGCCGCGACACCCCAAGGGTGCCTCGGCTATGCCGAGGCACCCCGGGGTGTTTCGCCCGGGTTTTTGGCTTCTACACAGTGTTTCGTCCCCCCGGATGGCCATTTCAGCCCCCGAATGATTTTCGATCCCCCGATGTTCATTTTCATCGCCGGCGATTGAGGATACGGTTAAACCTCACACATTAACCCAAGCGGTTCCTAAACCCTAAGGCGGACGCCGGTCAACGCGTAGCCTTAGGTCAACGCCGGACAGCGCGTTGCGACAAAAGTCAACACGTGGCGACGAAAGTCAATACGTAGCGACGAAAGTCAACCCAAGCGGTTCTGAAACCCTAAGGCGGACGCCGGTCAACGCGTAGCCCTAGGTCAACGCCTGACAGCGCGTTGCGACAAAAGTCAACACGTGGCGACGAAAGTCAACCCAAGCGGTTCTGAAACCCTAAGGTGGACGCCGGTCAACGCGTAGCCTTAGGTCAACGCCGGACAGCGCGTTGCGACAAAAGTCAACACGTGGCAACGAAAGTCAACACGTGGCGACGAAAGTCAACCCAAGCGGTTCTGAAACCCTAAGGCGGACGCCGGTCAACGCGTAGGCCTAGGTCAACGCCGGACAGCGCGTTGCCACAAAAAGTCAACTCACAGTGAGCCAAAACCCCAAGTCAACACGATGTGACAGGGGTAGCAAGTTCGAAAGTCAATTCAATGACACGAGCCAAACTCAACCCACCAGCTGTAGACTCGAGACTCCGACGACGGCCAGGCGATAAACGCAGCGCCGGAACAACTTCGGTTATTCGACAAAGCACCGGATAAACCGAAGATCGAAAGAGCTGAGAGTTGAAGCAAACCACAGGTCCCTTAGGCCGACTGAAGGCTGGACCAATCATATCCAAAGTATTCCGGGCTCTTCTATAAAAGAAACGAGTCCGAAACACTTTGGAGGGGGTATCTGTAGGCATCGAAAATTGCCGATAGGTCCCCGAACATAGCTCGGTGTCAACGAGCGGCGATCGAACATCACTACCCGGTTCACAAGAGCTCAAATGACGCTGGTGAGCGACTGAAGCAAACCGACGGATTACGTGAGCCGACAGAATGTCAGAATCACAAGGATACGGGTTGACCGAAAACCCCGCTATCACTGCAATCAGACCAACGCCCGCTGCACCTCGATCACCCCACAGATAATCCAACCATCGGGGCCTACAGAGCTCGCCGTCACGATTCCAACGCATCCGAAATCACCCAAATCCGAGTTCGGACGAAAAGTCAACGGCGAGTCAACAGCGGGACAACGGCACAGCCCCGGGCTGAACCGGGGACACACGAACGTGTCTTGGCTAGCTCGAGACACCCCATGGGGGGTGTCCCGGCCTTGGCCAGGACACCCCTAGGGGGGTGTCTCTCCTCTTGGGGTGTCCATATCAGCCCCCCCCTCTCCTTTTGGCTATAAATAGCCCCCTAGGCCTCCTTTGTGAGGGGCTCTTGATTTGGCTCTGATTTAGCTTTGGGAGAAGAATTTCCGGTCTTGGGATTATCCTCGAGATCTGAAATTCCGGAGTTTGGAAGCGGCGAAGCCCTGCTGGATTGAGGAGTCAGAGTTCTTCATCAAGGTTCATTCACCCCCCCCTCTGATCCTTAGTGTTGCTCCTTAGCGGTGACACTAAGAAGAGCTATTATCTCGTTTTAGCCGAGATATACGCTTATAACCTCTAGATCTTGCGCGGATCGACGAGGTTCTGTTTCTATATCCTACGCGGATAGACGAAACTCTGCCGGATTTTATCGGCAAGGATCTTGAAGAGTCGGCGGTCCACGGACATCGACGTCCCCGTCACAGGCCAACAACCCACGCAAGCGAGACCGTACCAAACCGGGCTCTCGTGTTTATTTTCGTTTAAGTTGTAATCTTTTGTTTTCATTTAAACTCTGTTGTAACGCTCAAAGTTGTAACAGATCTCAAAAAAAGAGAACATCAATGAAAACAGCAACTTTTACCGGAAACAAGCTGGCGACCACAGTGGGAGCCGCCGACCTCGCTGCCGAGATCGGAGTGACGCAACCGGCCTTCAAGATCCGGGTGAATGAAGAGATCGAATACGAATTCGATCAGAAGAAGTTCGAAGAGTACCTCTCCTCCTCCTCCTCCAGATCTGCCTCTCCGCACCGGCGCAGGAGGAATTCATCTCCAAAAAGGGCTCGCGGAATCTCCAACTCCTCAATTCAAGACCCCGCCGTCGCTGCTACCCTTGCACCACACAACGGCTTTGCGTCGATCAGTGTGGTCAAGAACGTAGATCCAACCGCTACAAAGGCGATGGGTGATGCTGCACCAACTCCATCAAAGAGAGCGCTTCAAAGACGTCGCCAACGTCTCGCTCAACAGCTCGCCAAGGCCAAGGAGTCAAAGGATGGAGTGCGCTATGCAGAGGACTTGAAGTCGAGGCAGCGACAAGAGCAGCGGCAGGTAATCAACTTCCCCTCCAAATCAGGAGCGAATGAGTGGATCCGCGTCAAGAGGAACCGCTCCACGCTCGAGGAGCGAATCAAGAAGCGCCGTGCTCTACTTGCACATGCCCGGCTCCTCCTAAAGAAGGCAGAGGAGATGCAGCAAGAATCGGCGGTCAAAACGCCGTCCAAGAGCAAATCAGTGTGGGTGCCCAAGGCAAACCCAACACCTCAAACCAAGAAGGGCAAGATTATCGCCCAGAGTTCAACCAAATCAGAGCCTACTCCTCCCGTACCGGCACCCTCAACAGGGCCAGGTAAAAAAGGGGATCATTCAAGATCCCAGGTTCCTTTGACGAGTCGCCTCGGTCCCTTACCGGAGAACCGAGGCAGAATACCCGTCAAAGAACGGCTGGGACCATTGAAAGGTCCCCAAACTAAAATCCAGACTGGGGGTGGAATCAATCCCCCCAAGAATATTGACAAAGGGAAAGCCCCTATCACCGGCCGCACTGAATTGCGAGCCGAACTGAAAGAGCCCGTTCGATTTCTACGCTCCCAAAAGCGTAAAATTGAACGGGCCACTCTTGAAAAATCTAACCATGTTTTGCATTCCCAAAGGGAAACACACTCGTCTGAGGATGAGCGTGTTATACCGAGGGACATCCACCAGCACTCTGTAGGTTGCTCCAGCTATCAAGCTGATGAGCTGTACTACAGGGCTGGGGGTGTGGAAAAATCTCGAAAGAGGTACATGCAGGATATGGAGTCCCACTGCCCGTGTGCCAACATTATCAAGGCAGTGTTGTCCGAATGTTGCTGTACTCAAACCCCAACAAGAATCTCGGTGTTCGAGAGACTCTCCAAGCCGAAGCGTTTCCACAAGAAGAAACTGCTCCGCCGAGAGGATGAATACTCGAAAGTGTCAGTCAACATGACCGGCAGAGGGGGATCAACACCACGTCTCAACTTGGATCAGCTTGCCGAGGCACCCCGATGCATGACGTGGCTACGGTCGGGAACTATCAAACGAAACACCTACCCAAGAATACACAAGGGACTTTCCCTAGAAGAGGAGGAATCCGATGCTGATTCTGATACCTGCTCCGCCGTCGCATCCGATGACACGGCTTCAAGTGCAGGCCAACCTTATGAATCGCTCATGATCAGCGCCGAGCAAATGTCGAAGATACTTGAAGAAGCCCTGGTCAAGCAAAAGGAGAGCTTCAAATTTGAAATGGAGATGGCCATGCAGCGGATGAGGGAGATGCACGATCAACAGATCGCGGCGATGACGGTTCACCAAGGAGAACCAAGCCAACGTAACCCAGAGGAGCATGAGCGGGAAGCGGATAATGTCAACATCCCTCCTGTCAACACCAGCACTGGGGGTGGTCCCGCAGAGGATAATGCAAAAGAGGACCACGCCGCCTCTCCCAGAAGCCACTCGAAGACCGAGACGGGTGAGGACAGGAAGATGAAAGACCTGGAGAGCAAGATCAATGCATTGATGAATGCTCAGGAGGTAAAAAGATCCGGTATACCCTGCCCATATCCAAGGGAGTGGGAATCGATCCCATATCCGGCAAAGTTCAATCTGATTAACTTTACGCCGTTTGATGGGAAGGGTTCCCCTACCCAGCACTTAATCTACTTCAAGTCTCATTTAGGAATCATTTCCGGAAATGAGCCCCTCATGGTGCGGTCATTCGTTGGCACTCTTCGCGGAGCTGCCTTCGATTGGTACCGCCGTCTCAAGCCTGGGAGCATCAACGGCTGGGATGACATGGAGGACATGTTCCTAACAAACTTCTTTGATGATGACACCGAGGTTTCAATCGGCACGCTGTTCGATGAAAAACAAAAGAACGGCGAGACGGTTGAAAACTTCGTGAAGAGATTCCGCAACAAAGCTATGAATTGCAGGGATCCGGTCAGCGAGGATTTCATCCTCGAGACTTGCCACAACAATTTGACGCTCGACATCCTTGAAGCCATGGGAATGGCGCCGTCCAAAACCTGGAAGGACTTGAAAATGCGGGGAGAGCGAGCCGAACGGTTCCTCAAGAGGAAAAAGGCAGAGAGGGGGCAAATACCCAATAGTGCCCCGCAACTAAATTTTACCCCAAGGGGTAAAGGGAAGGCGCATGCAAATGCGATGGTCGCAAATCAGGTCTTTGAGGTGCAAGCACAGCCGCAACAGCCTCAACAGCCCCAGCAGCCGCAACAGCAACAACAGAGAGCGCCTCAACAACCCAGGTGGCAACAACAGCCCCAGAAGCAAAAGGTTGGAGAGCCGAGGTTCCCAAAAGTCTACTCATTCAAAGAGGATGAAATCCCGGGTATTTTCAAATACCTCGTGGAGAACAACAAGATCAAACTGCCGCCAATTCAGGATCAGGAAGATGCCAAGAAGGTCAACGATCCGAAATACTGCGCATTCCATCGAGCGGTGCATCATCCTACCAAGGTGTGCTACGCTCTCAAAGACAAGATTCAGGCCCTGATCGATGTTGGGGTCATCACTATGAAACAGCCCAAAGAGAAGAAGGTGGGTGCAAACACCGTGTCCATTAGCTTTGGATCCGTACCCTCGAGTTGGTTCCAACACGAGTCGGTGATCAAAGCGGCGGTGAAGACAGTGAACGATGATCCACACCAGCAGCGCCAGAAAGGGCTTGTGCCACACACAGCCCCAAATGGCGAAATCTTGTGGGTTCATCCGGACCTGATCGCAGATGAACAGTGGGCCGGGACCTCTTCCACAAAGAACAAAAAGAAGTCGAAGAGGAAAGGCAAATCCTGTTATGGGGCCTCTGCTATACCGGGGGTGGATGATGACAAAATTCCAACCTTCCCACTTTCTGAGGATGAGCAAGAAGCTTTCACAACCCGAAGCGGGAATGAGTATCACTTCAAGTATCCAGAGGCTACTGAGCAATTGGGTACCAAAACCCCACCTTCCAAGACGCTGGCAGAGTTGGGAATTTCAGCAATTCCCCCAACACCTGCGGTGGCTACGGAGAGAATCCCGCAGAAGGATAAAGGAAAAGAGCCTGTGCGTCAAGAAGCTCAGAACCCGAGGCCGTCTCGATTCAATAACCCAATTGGACGAGACAAAACGGGGAATGCAAGCTCTCAGCCCCATTTCGACATTATGGCGCAATTGGCCAACATCCCGGCCAGGATAACTCTATACGAATTGCTGCGATTGTCGAAGGATACACGGAAGGCACTACAAGAAGCCTTGAGTGATTCCGAAGCCTTCTTGACCCGGATCAAACCATCTTCCGAAGAACCGGAGTCGTCAGCTCAGCATTGCAATCTGGCGGCACATCACTTCCCCTGCATCTCTTTCACCAAAGAAGACATGCAGACGAAGAACTCCAATCATGATAGGCCGCTGTACTTCACCGGGCATATCGGCTCCAGCGTTGTCAACCGGATCCAAGTCGATCCGGGTTCCGCTGTGAGCATCATGCCATTCCGATTGATGCATTATCTCGGAATCCCGACTAGCAAGTTAGCTTCCACTGGCACGACGATTTACGGATTCAACACCAGCGGGTCTAGGCCCTTGGGGAAGATCCGAATTAAGTGCCAGATCGGGGATTTGAAGTCGGAGGTCACATGCTATGTGATTGATGCGGAAACATCCTATAATTTACTGTTGGGTCGACCTTGGATCCACGGTAACCTTATAGTCCCGTCAACTCTACATCAGTGCTTCAAATATGTGGGCACAGATAATGAAATCAAGACGGTGGTCGCGGATAAGCAACCGTTTAAGGGATTGGAGAATTATTTCACCGATTCCCTTTTATACGGCGCTGAATCCGATACTGAACCATCGGCCCAAGGAACGGACAGCGGAGATGAAGCTGATACCGAACCAGGGCTTGATTATGATGGCGGTTTTGTTTTAAACAACATTGTACCCATTGTAATCAATCTTGACGATGATGAATCATCGGAAGATAGTTGTAATTGGCAACTTGCCGAAGAACTATCAATAAACGATGATTTAGAGTACTCGACGGGTCTTGATGATATCACCAACGAACTCTATGCTAACCCTGATTTATATATGCCTCTTCAATCATTTTGTTTGACGAAGAAGCAGGTACACGACCCTTGCGGAACAACGCTCATCATCCCCGCAGGGATTGGGGGTGGAAAGGAGGTCGTCTACGGCAAAGGAAGAGCATCTCCGATACCCAACCATTTCTTGGAAGAGGAAGACGACGACGATAAACCAGCCCGTCATCTATCCAAATACGATGCGAAAGCGCGTAACATGATGGAAATGCATGGTTATGACTTCAAGATCGGAGAGGGTCTTTTCTTTGGTCGAGGTCCACGGGTTCCACCCCGGATGGCCTATGTACCGAAGGGAAAACCCGATAATTACTACCGCCACAAAAGAGGTCTAGGCTATGTCTCGTCAGATGATGAGTGTGGCTGGCAAATCATTGACCAAATTGCTAACAAGACTAGGAAGGGATATTCTTCCGACTCTTCGGGTTGGGATTCCGACGCTAGTCTTGGTGAAGTGTTTAAGAAGCTAATGTCGAACATGACTACGGTCGATCCAGCGACAATGGAAGAAGATGATGAGATGCCGACATGGGAAGACCCGTGGGTTCATCACTTAAGCATGCAGTATGGAGACCGGTTCGAGCAGAGAGAGCCTCCTACCGAAGACCAAGTCGTTCAGGTGAATATGGGAACCGAGGAAAGTCCGAAGCCAATATTCATCAGCGACAGCCTCTTACCTGAGGAGAAGGAAGAGTTGATTTCTCTTATCCGGGAGTACATCGACGTGTTCGCCTGGAATTATGAAGACATGCCAGGTCTTGATCCAAATGTAGCGGTGCATTGTCTCAACATTAAGCCAGAGGTCAAACCAGTCAAACAACAACAACGACGGTTTCGTCCGCAAATGATGGAAGCAATCAAAGCTGAAGTCAAAAAGCTCATCGATTCGGGTTTTATCCGAGAAGAGCAACATCCCGAATGGCTTGCCAATATTGTTCCGGTCCTGAAGAAGAACGGGAAGATCCGGATATGCATTGACTTCAGGGACCTCAATGCTGCTTGCCCAAAAGATGACTTTCCTCTCCCCATCACGGATGTTATCATCGACAACACGTGCGGGTTTGAGAGGATGTCCTTTATGGATGGTTTCTCTGGTTACAACCAGATAAAGATGCATCCAGATGATGAGAAGCACACCGCATTTAGAACACCTCTTGGCGTATTCTGCTACACAGTTATGCCCTTCGGCTTGAAGAATGCAGGTGCTACATATCAGCGAGCTATGTCGAAGATCTTTCAGGAACATCTCCGAAAGACCGTCGAATGCTACGTGGACGATCTGGTCGTGAAAAGTCGTGATAAGAAAGATCACATCAAAGACTTGAAGACCATGTTCGATTTGATGCGGGCCCATCAGTTGAAGATGAACCCTACCAAGTCTTTCCTCGGAATGGCTAGTGGAAAATTCTTAGGATTCGTCGTCACCACCAAAGGTATTCACATTGATCCAGACAAAGTAAAGGCGATCAATGAATTGCAACCTCCGAGGAACCTCAAGGAGCTCAGAGGACTGCAAGGGCGATTGGCATATATCCGTCGGTTTATCTCAAACCTTTCGGGGAAATGCCAACCGTTCTCCAGGCTCACAAAGAAGGGTGTGTCATTCGTATGGGACGATGCTTGTCAAAAGGCGTTCGAGAGTATCAAAGAATATCTCTCGAAACCTCCCGTACTCGTTGCACCGAAATCGGGCAAACCGTTCTTGATTTATGTCAAGGCGACGAGCCACTCATTAAGTGCATTGCTTGCACAAGATGACGATAACGGTCACGAGCAAGCGGTATACTACTTAAGCCGAACCATGGTAGGCGCAGAATCTCGATATCCCATGATTGAGAGAGAATGCCTCGCCTTAGTGTTCGCCATCCAGAAAATGCGGCATTATTTGGTTGGACAAACCATCTACGTCATCTCCAAAGTTAACCCGGTCCGAGTGTTCATGACTCAACCGGCTTCCATGAGCTGGCGATTAGCGAAGTGGGCTTTACTCTTGTCCCAATACGATCTGCACTTCAAACAGCAGAAGTCAGTAAAAGGACAGGCCATCTGCGATCTCCTGGCATCTAATCCAACTACGGACGCTGCCGAGATATACGACGACTTACCTGATGAAACCCACGAAGTCAACGCAACGTCGCACCAACAAGTGTGGCGTTTGTACTTCGACGGCGCTTCACGAGCAGCTAATGCCGCAGGTACTCCTGGGTGTTCTAAGGTTTCCTCCGGAGTTGGAGTTGTCTTAGTTTCCCCGGGAAAACATGTGATGCCTCGAGCCTATTCATTAACCGAGCCATGCTCGAATAATGTGGCAGAGTATAACGCACTGATTATAGGACTCAACTTTGCCAAAGAGCTGGGGGTTGAGTATCTCGAAGCCTTCGGTGATTCTCAACTGATAGTCAAACAAGTCCAAGGGGAGTACGAAGTCCGAAGTCAGGATTTGCTACCATACCACAAAATGGCGGTGGAGCTAGCGGAATCGTTTGAAGGGTTCTTCATCGAGCACGTTCCGCGGTTGCAGAATACTTACGCAGATGCGTTAGCAGCTTTAGCTGTTTCTTTGGCACAGCCACCCGGGACAGAACAATTTGTTACGGTAAAAACGCACCAACTCTTAGTGCCACTTCATGATGAAAATGGCAAGGAGGAAGAGGCCCAGGAGGTGCACACAACTCAGGCTGAGTTTGAACCCCGAGATTGGCGCTTCCCCATCATCGACTACGTCTTGCATGGAATCTTGCCAGAAGACGTGAAGGAGAGAGAGTCGATCAGACGAAGAGCTCCAAGATTCTACTATAATACAGAGAATCGAACGCTATACCGCAGGGGGTATGATGGCGTGCTGGCACGGTGTCTATCAACCAAAGAAGCTGAAGAAGTGCTTAAAGAGGCACATGAAGGAGAGTGCGGCGCGCACCAACCTGGTCCTAAGCTCTATGATCGCATCAGGAGAATGGGATACTTTTGGCCCTCCATGATGCATGAGGCAATTGTATACGCCCGGAAGTGTCACGCGTGTCAGGTACACGCGAATTACATGCACCAGCCTCCGGAACATCTACATCCTTCGGTTACGTCGTGGCCGTTCGAGACCTGGGGAATGGACATTGTTGGTCCTATAAACCCCCCATCAGTCAAAGGCGATCGGTTCATCCTGGCGATCACTGACTACTTCTCCAAATGGGCTGAAGCAGTTCCACTCAAAGAAGTCAAGACGAGCAACGTCATTGCATTCATCAAGCACCATATCATCTACCGGCATGGTGTTCCAAGACGAATCATACACGACAATGGTCCCCAATTTATCAGCAACGCCTTCATAAGGTTCTGCGAAAAGTTCAAGATTCAGGACATCTCGTCAACAGCCTATAACCCCACAGCAAACGGTTTAGCTGAAGCCTTCAACAAGACTATCATAAAGCTCTTGTCAAAGCTTGTGAAGAATAGCAAGCGAGATTGGGATGATAAGCTCGGCGCGGCTTTATGGGCCTATCGTACCACGGTGCGTACGCCGACCGGCGCAACCCCATACTCATTGGTGTATGGATGTGAAGCCGTTCTCCCTCTGGAAGTTCAAATTCCATCTCTTCGGATCGCTCTCGCAACCCAGATGACGACCGAAGAACAGCATCAGAAGCGCCTCGAAGAACTCGAGATGCTCGATGAAAAGCGCTTGGAAGCTCAACAGCACATCGAGTTTTACCAAGCCAGAATTTCTCGAGCCTTCGACAAAAAGGTTCGACAAAGGAGTTTTAAGGAAGGGGACTTGGTCTTAACCGAGAAACGTCCTATGATCCTTAACTCCAAGAAGAAAGGCAAATTCGAACCCAAATGGGAGGGACCGTTCGTAGTAGAAACAGTTTACTCGAACGGCGCCTATCGTCTAGTCACCAAAGATGGTGACCGACTCATGATGCCAATAAATGGCAAATTTCTGAAGAGGTACTATCCTTAGTATCCTCAGAGGAATTGAGGTACCGGGAAATTCCCGGAAGAATACCACATCGGGGTATTCTTAGGGATGACCCGGTCGCTGATGAGCAAGAAATCAATATTCGAATTCCGAATATT
>BQKN01065174.1:0-25941 GCA_022839385.1 Asparagus kiusianus
TAGATTTATATTGTTTAATTACCATTTTATTAAGCTAGTGCTTATATTGAGTTTAGTTGATTTTATTTACTCTTTGTTTACACACACAACCATTAAGCTTATTGTATTTGCATACATTGTATAATTGGGTTATGGGATTGTGTGACTTAGAGTGTGAGCTTACATTGAGTTCTCACCTTCTTTAGAGAATAATCATTTGTTGTGCTTAATTTGTGAAGTTCACTTTGTAATACACTTGTACACCGAGAGGAATGTGTGGTGAGGACGGAGTCGATACCGAGAGGAGTGGCATCGATGGCCTAGTAAGAGGTGATAATTCCGAGCACTTGAGAGAGTCGGTACATGAGGACCAACACTTGAGGTTGTAGCTTGTGTATGTACATTGTGAGGATTTGTGAGAGTTGTCGGTTGACTTGATAATCGAGTGTGTAGAGTTTTCGGTTAGCTAGAAAACCGAGTGTGTAAAGAAGTTCCATCTTCCAAACCGGGTTGTGTAGTGGATTCTCCCCGGGAGTGGGGAGCAGAGACGTAGGACGGAAGGTCCGAACTCCGTGATCATTTCCTTGTGTTTGAATTTGGCATTGGCGTATTTATTCTTACTTATTGTTATATCGCCATTGTTGCATGATCATTTTGTTTACCCTTGGTCATATTGTATATCCTTACACATATCTTGTAGCATATCATACTTGCTAGGATATATTTGTTAATTAGTTTTAATTGGCATTTAAATCGGATTAGATTAGCATAAACCCTATTCACCCCCCTCTAGGGTTCTTTCATAGCGTCCTTAGGGTCTAACAATATATACTTACTATCATTTTACAGGAAAAATACGCAATGCAAAGTGTGTAAATTCACCACTAACCAAATATAGATCCAAATTCCAATCGCAAGGATATATCAAAGCTTCTAGAAAACCCTAACAAATAGATACAAAGAATCACAAATACAAATACCCTACAATTTATTACAATTTCAGTCGTTACAATAAACTCAAATAAAAAAAATTAATCTTTTTATAAGATCTCCTTAAACAATAAAAATGAAAGATTACAATTTCTTCAAACAACACCCAATAGATGTTTATTGCCTTTTGTTTGCGTGGGAACTTCGCCTGTGTCAGGGACGTTAATATCCGTGGACTACCACGGATCCGATCCGATTGACAGATTGATAATCAAAGCTCCTACTTCACGAAGGAAGTATTCACAGAAGTGGTAATCCCGACCAAGCGAGATTACGACTCTTCTTGGATTAAGACCAAGCTTAAATCCGGAGGAATGGGGGGAAATAGGTCTCAGATCTCTTGAACACTCTCTTTTTTTATTGAGAAACTTCGCCAAGATCTACTAACCCTCTGAAATTCGTGCTTCACTCTCTAATTTGACAGCATCTCGCCCTCTTCATGTCCGTCGTTTCGGTGGCCGATGAGCGCGCGGGCCACTTGGTTCACCGTTTCGATGGCCGATGAGCGTGTAGGCCACTTGGCAGTGGCTGTGAGCACGCGGGCCACTTGGAGCTGGCTGATGAGTGCGCGGTCCATATGGTTTGTCGTTTTGGTGGCCAATGAGCGTGTGGGCTGATTGGCGGTGGCCGGTGAGCATGCAGACCACTTGGCGTTGGCCGTTCCGGTGGTTCGTCGCCACGCCATCAATGGTTCGCCGATTCGCTTCATACGCTTGTCGGTGCCAGATAATCCTCTTTGACTCGGATAATCCTCTTCGACTTGGATAATGACGTTCATCGTCTTCTCTTTGTCACAAGCTGTGTGTGGATACCTATAGGTATTTTTAGACGCCTATTGTTATAGCGAATCCGACTGAGGTTTAATCATTCCGAATTAGGGAACATCAATGAACTGGATTGTGGTGTAACGCGACCCAGCTCACCAACTCCGGTTGGTCAATTTAGAATTCAAACCAGTTAAAATTTTAATGAAGAATAACTACATTTCAAAACAATAAACAACTAAGAGTGAGAAATTAAGCGAATAAAGTATTTATATCTTAATTGCACTACAATTCCCAACGTTATTTTACCATTACTGATATCTACTAGCATATTTCTTGAATTTGACTCTTGTAGAACATCAGATTCCTATGTTTAATAAAACAAAACATAAAGCATATACCACATTCCCTAATCTTATTGTATAAACCCACACCCTCTTTTCATGAATCCAAATGAGAGACATGCCACGCTCCTGTTCCTGTCCATGAATCGGAATGGTTCCATGCGACTATGGTTGTGGCAAAGAAACTGAAACAAATCTCTATTCCTTTTTCCAAAATGTGAAATTCAAGCTAATGGCTATAGTGAATCTGGGATGTTGTTGGGCGCTAAATGAGGTGTAGCATACTTGCCTTTCACCTATGTCACACAATCTGCAACATACTAGTATGCTCTATCTTGAGCATTCTACTTCACCCATAAATTTAAGCAATTGCGTACGTATGAGTTTAAGAGACTCTTGAAATATGGATTTTGGTTCACTGTTAGGAGTCCATTTTGTAGAAATGGCGTCAAAATCCATGAGGGAACAAGCAGACAATTTCACAGTTGACCGCACATGGCGCTGCGGTCGACCGCAACGTGCACGTCACTGTAGTATGGCTCTGGATTTTTGGCGGTCGACCGCACATGGTTCTGCGGTCGACTACGCTCGAACCCAGAAGTTGGGAAACTCTCTGGAGTTTTTGTGGTCGACCACGATATGTGCTCTGTGGTCGACCGCGATGCGGGTTCTGTGCAGGTTTAGTTTTCCAGATCCGTTTCGTCAAAATCCATGAGGGAACAAGCAGGCAGTTTCACGGTCGACCGCACATGGCGCTGGGGTCGACGATAACGTACGCAGCACTGTAGTATGGCTCTGAATTTTTGGCGGTAGACCGCACATGGTTCTGCGGTCAACCACGCCCAAACCTAGAAGTTGGGAAACTCTCTGGAGTTTTTGCGGTCGACCACGATATGTGCTCTGCGGTCGACCGCGATGCGGGTTTGGGCCAGGTTTAGTTTTCCAGAGCCGTTTTGTTAAGAGCGTGTATATAACCCTAACCACGAATTTTTAGGGTTATGTGAGGAGGGTTTTGAGCTACCAAAGAGGTTATTTGTTGCATCCATTGTGGGAGGCTTTGAGAGAGATCTAGAGAGCTTATTAAGTGGGTTTTTGGTAAGATTTATAACCCTATTTTTATTCTCTTGATTTCTAACAGTATAAACTCTCCTCTCCTTGCCCCGTGGATGTAGGCAACTTACCGAACCACATAAATTCATGTGTCTTGCTATGATTGGTGCTTTTTGTTGTATTGGTTGTGATCTATCTTGTTCTTGTGTGTTTGATTTGATTGGTTTTCGAGTTCCACTGCGCACAACAAGTGGTATCAGAGCTTTGGGTTTTGATTTAAGGTTTGTTCGAAGGATTCGCTGTTGGATTCTTGTTTGGAAAGGTAGATCTACAATATGAGTGAAACAAGCACATTAGGATCGTCTTTGACGAAGGCGATACAGAGTCTGAGCATAAATAATACAAAGATTGATGTTCCGAAGTTCGACGACAAGATCAATTTCGGTTTATGGAGGTGTCAGATGATGGATGCGTTGGATGCCCAAAATTTGAAGGAGACTCTTAAATTACAAGAGAAACCTGAGGATATGTAGGAGAATGTTTAGAAGAAAATAAATAGTAGGGCTTGTGGAGTTATTCAGTCATGCTTGATGCCAGATCTCATTTATGATGTGATGAACGAGACGTCGACAAAGAGAATGTGGGAAACACTCAATGAGAAGTATCTTACGAAGAACATTGAGAATCAGTTTTACTTGAAGAAGAGGTTTTACCAATTCAAGATAAAGAGAGAAGTTTTCATTAGGGAGCATGTCAACAACTTCACGAAGCTAATTTCGAATATGGCCATTGTGGATATCATGGTTGAGGATAAAGACATAGTGATGCTACTATTATGTTCGTTATCGGAGGATGATTTTGGTATGTTTGTTCTCACTATGATAAATGGAAGAACTACTATTAGTTACAAGGAGGTAACCCCAGCGTTGGTGAATTATGAGTTGAGGAAGAGTGATAGTAAACCCTCCGAGAAAGCATCGGGAGATGCATTAGCAGTTCGAGGCCGTATTCCAAACCGACAAAAGTTTAACCACTTAAAATCTAAGAATAGGGGTGGTCATAAGAGTGTTGGTAGAAATCAATGTGTCTTTTGTAAAGAAGAAGGGCATTGGAAGAATGAGTGCCCAAAGTTGAAGGATAAAGTCGGGAATCAAAGGGGAAAAGTTATACAAGCTTCATAGGTGAATGTTGCTAAACCTGTTAGAGACCATTCAGATTCAGATTCTTCAGGCTATTTATGTCCCAAGCCGCCATCAGTTTTCTATACCGACTCTATGGAGTGGATGATGGATTCGGGTGCTACATTTTATATTTGTCCTAGGAGGGATTGGTTCTCCAGCTTTGAGGAGCTAGAAAGAGGGGATGTTGTGCTCATGGGGAATGATCACGTATGTCCTATTGGTAGAATTGGTACTGTCCGGATTAGGATGCATGATGGGGTGACTAGGGAATTGAAAGAAGTAAGGTTTGTATCGTAGTTAACGAAGAACATCATTTCTCTTGGGACTTTAGAGGTGGCAGGTTATTGAGTGATCTTAGAAGATGCTACTATGAATGTCACTAAGGGTTCTATGGTAATGATACGAGGTGTCAGGAAAAATAACCTATACTACTTGAAGGGCAAGACAGTTACAGGGGGTCTGACAGCTTCTATCACTACAGAGGAAGATACGACTATCTTATGGCACATAGGACTTGGACACACAGGTGATAAGTCCATACAGTCATTGGCAAAACATGAGCTATTAAAAAGTACGAAGACCTGCAAAATAGAGCTATGTGAGCATTGTGTGTTGGCCTTCTTGTTTTGATGATGTTTAACAAATAATTTACTTCTAATGTTATTTGTCTAGTGTTTGTACTTTCATATTTATTCTAGGCAAATAATGCGTTGGAGGATGGATGGAATTACGCTTCAACGAACATATCCAAAGGAGGTTGGTGGAATAGCGGTTGAAGCCTATACAATTCAAGTTGAAGATCCAAGTTCAAGCTTCATCCGCAAGTGTATTAAGTTAAGCTCATTGAAGACCTTCATCAAGCTTAGGTAATTTAGTTTAGGTGTTTATATTATGTGTGTTAGTACCTTAAGCTCAATATAATATACACACACATTTATTGGTTTCCATGTATATATGTAGTTATATATATACACATATGTTTTGGTTTAATAGTTTTCAAGTTTTAATATGAAACAATGTAATATAATTAGAAAACATATTTTTGTTTCATACTTATATGTATATATATGATTTCATCAATATCAATTTTATTTAGTTCAATAAAATCATGTTTTAGTGCATTATATGTGTATTTTGATAAAATACTATATTTATTGTTTATAGACTTCATAACAATAGTTTACATCTTTCTTCAAGTCTATAAAATTATTTTGTAAAGTTTCAAAACATGGTTTAGTCAAAATGTCAAAATTCACATGTTTACATTTTTATGTTTTGGACTATTTTGTAAAATGATGATATTTTTCATTTGGGAAGTCCTTTTTGGAAACCAGTCTTTGTAGCATGTTTATTATCATGTCTACAATCATTCTCCAAAGTTTTATATTTTTTAGAATTTATTTGATATTTTTAAATAGTGTTTTAAAATCAGCAAACTGTTTTCAAACCTAAAAATTTCATATATCAGTTCACGGTCGACCGCTACGGTCGACCGCGCCTTTGTTTTTACCCGTAGAGTCAAACAGAAACTTTAATGGTCGACCGTCACGGTCGACCGTCAGCTCGAATTTTCCCACGGTCGACCGTCACGGTCGACCGCCACGGTCGACCGCCAAAGTCTTTAGAAAATTCTCAGCTTTGAAAGTCGCTCGCGGTCGACCGTGAGATTTTCACGGTCGACCGCCGTTCACTCCAACGGCTATTTTGTACAGAATCTGATTTTCGATTCTGTTGGCTTTTTGGTCTTTTCCTTTGGGGTTTTGGCTGAGATTTTGGGAGGCTATAAATATCCCCTTGCTCTCATCCTTCATGGTAACCAAGAAGTTTTAAAACAAAAGTTTAATAAGGGTTTAAGTTTGGTTAGTTTGTTTTATGTTTGGGGTTTTACAAAGAGGAGTCTACATCAGCTGTTGAAGAGTTCATCTTCAATATTCATCATCCTCTCTTTGTGTTTATAGAGAAGTTTCCTTAACTCTATTTTCTAGCATTTTTACTATTATATTTCATATCAACCTTATTGCTAGTTCTTCTTGAGTTAAGTTTTATTTATACTCATTGTTACACACGCACACTTGAGCTTATCGTATTTTCATACATAGTATATTTGGGTTGGTGAGAGTTGCAACAATTGAGTGTGAGTTTTAATTAAGTTCTCGTATTGTATTAGAGAACAAATCATTTGTTGTCATTGTGAGATTGTAAAGTTTTTGATTAGCTAGAAAACCGAGTGTGAGGAGTGGACGTTGATCGGTGAACGTTAAAAACTAACATTGTGAGTGAGTGTATACGCTGATCGGTGAGTGTTGAAAACCGACATAGTGTGGTTGTAAACGTTATTTGGGTGAGCGTAAAAAACCCGTCGTGATAGTGGATTTCTCCCCGGGAGTGGGGAGCGGAGACGTAGGACGGAAGGTCCGAACTCCGTGATCATATTGCTTGTTTGAGTTTGGCTTAGCACACTTATATTTGTTCATCTTTATAGCCTTTCTCTTATTGTTTATTTCATCCACTATATCATTTGTTTATGTTACCCTTGTGTTTGTATATCCTTACATATATCATATAGTATACCTCTTTGCTAGGATATATCACCTTGTGTATATTACATATTCTTGCTCATAATTAGTTGTATATCTATCTTGCAAGAATATATTTGTTAATTAATTTTAATTATCATAAAATTGGATTAGATTAGCATAAGACCCTAATCACCCCCCTCTAGAGTCTAACACTATGTACTTGGGAAGAAGACTAGAGTGAAGCTCGGCACCGTTATTCACAACACCCAAGATATATTGAATTACATTCATACAGATGTTTAGGGCCCTTCCAAACATACATCACTTGGTGGGACCAATTATTTTGTTACTTTCATTGATGATTATTCTAGGAGAAATTGGGTATATACAATGAAGTATAAATATGAGGTGCTGGATATTTTTGTGGAGTGAATGAAGAAAGTACAGCTGCAGACAGGTAGGAAGGTGAAGACTCTTTATTCAGACAATGGTGAAGAGTATAAGAGTGATCCATTTCTACAGTTTTGCCGAGATCACGACATTCAAAGACATTTCACAGATCGAGAGACACCGCAACAGAATAAGGTGGCTGAAAGATTGAACCGTACATTGCTGGAGAATTTGTGATGTATGATGACACATAGTAGATTGCCTAGATCCTTTTAGGCTGAGGTGTTAGTTTATGCAAGCCATCTTGTGAACAGGTTGTCGTGCACTAGGATACAGGGGAAGACTCATTTGGAGCGTTGGTCTGGTTCGGTAAATTAAATTCGAGGGTGAATATATGAGTCACTATGAGTCACTATGAGTCGCTTCATATAATTGGGTGTCCTGCTTATTACCATGTTAGTGACGGTAAATTGAATTCGAGGGTGACGAAAGCAATCTTTGTGGGATTTGTAGATGGAGTTAAAAGCTTCAAGTTATGGGATCCACAGGATAAGAAAATGGCCATTAGCAGAGATGTCACATTCGATGAGGCATACATGATGAAGCCTCGAGTTCCTCAATAGGTGGAGGAAGATCAGACAGGAGAGATATCGTAGCAGGTGGAGGATAATGTGACTCAACCCACTCCAGATAGCATTGTATCCATTGAGGCTCCTACAGAGATGACACTGGGAGAAGATGAGATGACAGTCGGGCATTTAGAGGATACAGTGGATGGTGAGACTCAGGAGGGATACAGTGGATGATGAGACTCAGGAGCAGGGTCATGTTTAGGAGTCTATTGCAGCAAACAGACCTAGGGGTGATTCATCGGCCAGCTAGATATGATGATGTCATGGTTGCATATGCTTTATAAATGGAGGTTGTTGACGATTTGGTCCCTTCCACATTCAGGGAGTTAGAGTCTAGCTCTGATTCGATTAGGTAGAGGAATGCTATGGAGGAGGAGATGCAGTCTTTTCAGAAGAACGACACTTGGGAACTTACAAAGCTACCTAAGGGTAAGAAAGCTATTGGTTGCAAGTGGGTATATACAATGAAGGAGGGATCTTCTATTAGGGACATTCGGTTCAAAGCCAGATTGGTTGCCAAGGGGTATGCACAGCTTGAGAGCGTTGGTTACAATGAGGTATTTTCACCCGTTGTGAAGCACTCGTCGATTCGAATTTTATTAGCATTAGTGACACATCTGGATTTGGATTTGGTCTAAATGGACGTGAAGACGACTTTTCTACACGGAGATTTAGATGATGAGATCTACGTGACACAACCCATGAGGTTCAAAGTTGCAAGAAAGAAAGATTTGGTGTGTAAATTAAAGAAATCTCTTTATAAATTGAAGCAATCATCGCGACAGTGGTACAAGAGATTTGATAGTTTTATGATTGTCCAAGAATACACGAGGAACCCTTATGACCCGTGTGTTTATATGCACAAGCTATAGGATGATGAGCATATTTATTTGTTATTATATATTGACGATATCATCATTGCTTCCAGGAATACTTCAGCTATAGAAAAATTAAAAAAGGAGCTGTCATCTGAGTTTGAGCTGAAGAATCTTGAAGAGGCTAAGAAGATATTGGGTATGGAGATTGAGCGAGATAGGGTGAAAGGGAGATTGAAGCTTACACAGAGAAGTTACTTGCAGAAGATACTGAAAAAATTTAGTTTTGAGGGTAATGCCAAGGTGGTGAGTACTCCATTAGCTCCCCACTTCAAGCTTTCATCCTTGATATCACTAGTTTTAGTTGAGGATCAGGACTATATTTCTAAAGTTCTATACGCCAGTGCAGTAGGTAGCTTGATGTATGCGATGGTGTGTACTAGGCTAGATTTGTCACATACCGTGAGCATGGTATCTAGGTACATGCACGACCCCGAGAATGGTCATTGATAGGCTGTGAAGTGAATTTTACGGTATGTTAAAGATACCATAGATGTTGGTTTAGTGTTTCAGAAGAATGAGAAGACAGGGCAGGATTATATTGGCTATGTGGATTCTGACTATGCTGGAGATCTTGACAAGCGTCGGTCCACTACAGGTTATGCATTTACATTGGCTAGTGCACCGGTGTGTTGGAGATGCACGAACTGTTGGAGGACTTGGGGATTCTACAGGAGACCATTCAGGTATTTTTTGATAGCATGTCAGCTATCTATTTGGCGAAGAACCAAGTTTATCATGCATGCATAAAGCACATTGATGTCAGATTTTACTTTGTACGTGACGTATTAGATGGTGGAGAGGTCATGTTGGAGAATGTTCACACTAAGGATAACACTGCTGATATGTTGATCAAAGTTATTCCGGGTGTCAAATTTGGTCATTGTTTGAATCTATTGAACATTCTTCGATGTTAAGGTCGTTGGCGGTCAGTTGGGTGAACTACGTGAGGCTTGATTTCTTGAGCAAGAGGATACGTAGGCAATCTTTTAGATACAGTCAGGTTGGATTAGTTGCTTTTGATGGGGGGAGATTTTTTACGCTCTCTTTTAGGTTCCTGACTTGTTGTGGATTGAGTCCGTTGTCATGATTTGGTTCCATGGCGTACTGGACGCTACAAGTGGGACGTTTGGATATTTTGGTGTCGGCTCAGTTTTAGTAAAACATTCGCCGACGTGTAGAATTGTAGAAATGGCGTCAAAATCCATGAGGGAACAAGCAGGCAGTTTCACGGTCGACCGCACATGACGCTGCGGTCGACCGCACATGACGCTGCGGTCGACCGCAACGTGTACAGCACTGTAGTATGGCTCTGGATTTTTGACGGTCGATCGTACATGGTTCTGCGGTCAACCGCGCCCGAGCCAGAAGTTGGGAAACTCTCTGGAGTATTTGCGGTCGACCGCGATATGTGCTCTGTGGTCGACCGCGATGCGGGTTTGGGCCAGGTTTAGTTTTCCAGACCCGTTTTATTGTGAGCTTGTATAAAACCCTAACCACGAATTTTAGGGTTATGTGCGGAGGGTTTTGAGCTGCCAAAGAGGTTATTTGCTGCATCCATTGTGGAAGGATTTGAGAGAGATCTAGAGACCTTATTAAGTGGGTTTTTGGTAAGATTTGCAACCCTATTTGTATTCTCTTGATTCCTAATAGTATAAACTCTCCTCTCCTTGCCCCATGTACGTAGGAAACTTGCTGAACCACATAAATTTGTGTGTCTTGCTGTGATTGGTGCTTTTGGTTTTATTGGTTGTGATCTATCTTGTTCTTGTGTGTGCGATTTGATTGGTTTTCGAGTTCCGCTGCGCACAACACATTTCACCCATAAACTTAAATAATTGGGCTGTTAGAATGCTTACCACAAACAACTATAGCTAAAACTGCAGCTGTCTTTGGAAAATGATAAATTACTCTAAGGAGATATTCTGCACAACCCCTGGTTTTGAATATCCCCATGCTTGTTCTTTATTGTTGTGAAAGTAGTTCATGCTGCTCACCGTCTGTTTCCCTAATTCTGTTTTATTCTTGAAAATGCATGTTTATTTTTTGTTACATCTATTGTGCATTTGTACTCAACCCCTCATCTAATTACATTTTATGTTCAAGAGCTTTATCTGCATCAATAATTCTTCTGCCTTTCTGTAGACACAGGAATAGTCCTTTCCCTTGTTATTTCCATATTCACAAGAAAATGGTTCTCCAGATGGTAATAAAATCATTGTCCTATTGCTTTTTTTCCCCTCCTGAGAGTGACGTGCCTCTCCTTAAAGCCTTTGTCGTTCCTATGCTGGAGGCTCTTGTATCTGTTTACAATACTTGTGTAGTAGCAACGCATGCATGATACTTGGTATGCATGTCTCAGTTATATCTACAGTTAAAAACATATTTTGTGTTCTTGATTGGATTTTCTTTATATAGTCTGATGTTATCGTTTCTTATGTGGTCTGTGGGGTTTAGTTTTTCATGGTTTATGTGATTTGAGGATTTAGTTTTATGGTTTATTGTAAGCATATGAAGTTGTATGTACTGTCATTATCACTGATTCAGTATTATGTCATGCAACATTCACATATATAGTCACACTGACAAACACATAAATTGTTCCAACCACAAGATAGTGGCATCGATCAGTTTTGTAAACACATTCGTGTACCATACTACGGTAGCTATGCAATGCAGCGAAAGGCTCGAGGGGTCTTGCACCAACTCCTAAAAGTGTTGATTTTATCTAAAGCTGATGATTTAATAGAATTTGTTCATTGCTTCCTTATTTTTCCTCACCCGAAAGTGCGCCTCACTGCTACAATCATTTTAATATGAAATTCCTTCTGGAGATGGTAGTGGTGAGATTCATGATATTAGTTGTTATCAAATCAATGTTCCTATATTTCTAAGTTACCAGGATGTTTGGCTTTACGACATTAATGACACCTATAAACATGCGGTATCTCTTTTTTCTGTGCTTTTATTTCTTGATAATGCACATTATCAGATGCCTCTAGCATTATCCTGATGTCTAATTGATGACAAACTCCTTCGACTACCACATGTTCAGTGAAACCGGTCAACACGAAAGTTTTACCTTATTAATCAAAGTTACTTTCTGCTATTCAGGTTTCTGGGATATGTATGATCCTGAAGGCTATTCCCTGTGGTTCTGCGAGTACAAATACAACGAAGAGAACAAAGTCTCCTTCGTAACCCTAAACAAGGTGAGCGGGTTCTTGCAATGAATAGACCTAGCTTGTACGTATGCATTTGGGAAAATGCTTGTGATTGGTTCTGAGCCACCGTACAAGGTGAAGGGGCTATGGCTTTTCAGAGGCCAAGAGATCCCACTGTTTGTTATCCACGAGTGCTATGATATGGAGCTTTATGAGTGGAAGAAGATGGATATATCGGATGAGGAGCAAAAGGAGCGTGTAAATGCGATGATAGAGGATCAGGAGCCTTTTGAAGGGGAGGCATTGCTGGATGCGAAATGCTTTAAATAGTAATGGAGAAGTCTGTTTCAGTAACAACTTTTAGGAACTCTTCATCTTATTCTTTTTTAGATAGTTGTCTTTACATTTGATGGCTGATGGTACTATGTATGAAATGTGTGGTTCTACCTATGTAATCTTATATGATAAATAGTGCATGGTAGCGCACAACATTTTTGGCTTTTCACTCTTCTATTGAACCAAGATATAATCGGTTGATCAAAGATACATAAATTATTTAGTTTGTGTTCTTTTTTCTTACAAGTCGTCTTTGGTTTCTGAGGTTGAAATTTCTTAAAGTTGATGTTTGAAATTGAATTGACTTTTTATGAGTAATATAGAAAATTCTTAGGGTTTGTTTGTTTCTTTTTTTCTTGGAGTCATCTTTGCTTTCTGAGGTCGAAATTTTGTAGGTTTACGTATAAAAAAACTTCAAATGTGATTTTTATCGATTCGACCTATTTGAAAGGTGGTTCTCATTAAAAAAAAGAAAATCCTTAAATTTTACTTGTACCTCTAGCTTTTACTTCTTTGGGGTTTTTCCCCCTTAGAAACCATCTTTAAAATATTTTCATTTTATAGAAATTATTTGAGTGTCGATTTATACTAAACTACCTTTAAAGGGATTTTTTGCTGCAATAAACCATCGGGGCTCAATTTTCAATTAAGTTTTTCGATAATTGGTCCAACCTAACCTCAATTAAGGATGGTCTCTCTAACTTATTTGGCATCTAACACCTAATTATTATAGCAAAACTAAAAAACTTGACTTAAAAAAGTGAGTCTATATGGTTGAGTGTAACAAAGAACCATTTAAAGTCTCATTTAAAGTCGGTTTATATAAAATTGACAATCAAAGATGGTTTCTTAAAGTGATCCTATCTTAAAGATGGTTCGTAGGAATAAAAAAAATTGTCTTTCATTTTCCTTTTTCAAACAATAAAATCTATGGTAAGTAACAGTATTGCTTTCAAAGTTGACTGCAACTAAGGAGAGTGTGTAACACCAACCAAAATCATATCTCGTATTAATACGGATACCGATAACTTTGACCGAGTTGACCAAAAATCTCAAGACCAACTACCTCACATCTAAGCTAGACCAAACTATCTTTATGGTTTGAGTTAGGTTGACAAGAGGGTCAACCCAAAAAATTTAAAGAGGCTAACATAGAGTACTAGTACAAGTTCAGCCATTAGTAGTATTGTCGTAAATATTAAAAAGTTAGGATGAGAGTGTTAGACTATAAATAGAAAGATATCCTTCTCTTCTAAAATTCCTAGCTCAATTTTAGGGCTATCTCTACAGAGTGAGAGTGAGTTTGAGAGAGAGAATGTGTATTCAGAGAGAACCTTTTGATGAAAGAGATCAACATAATAGGAAGAGAGAGAGTTCACCATCCATCTTAGCTATAGATCTAAGCTACGATAAATTTTCCTTTTTGTGCTCAATCTCTTTGTTTGAATCCCATATCTAAGTTCTCATCCAGAAGCATTTGGGCTAGTAAAAGACTCGAGTTTTGCTCAAACGATAGAGAAAACTCAGGTTTTGTAACCGATATCTCTCAAGGCAATCACGACCTTTTCTTATTAGATCCATATCTTAGTGCATCTATTGTGATTATGTTTGTTAATCAATTTCAAGCTTTTATTCACGGATTTGCTAAGATCTAGCCAATTTTCACATAAAAATGTATATTGATAATACCAAAATGTTGAGATTTCTCTATGGATTCTTAACGAATTAAGTTCAAACTAATTGCAAATGATTCCTGCTATAAATCTAATAATTTATAATTCATGGAATGTGGATTAATTAGAGTATATGATAGTAGATTTTGAAAGATTGTGAAAAAAATATAATATGGTGGCTCGACCGCACACACTCATTTTGATGAGCGCACATAATCGATCAGTAGAGACTTACTTTAAGAAATGGATGCACCACTTACCTGACATGGCGTATCATCGAGAGCACATGCCTAGATACCCAACGCATGTGCTTAACATGTAATTTAATGAATTCTGATTATGCACATATTTTGAAATTTTTACTTCCAATTCCACTTTCATTTTCTTCGTTAGCTTCCTTAAAGTGAAAGAGTACCCATAGTAAAGGGTATATGCATATTTTTTGCTATCTTGTGAAATTTTTATGAATTTCTGAAAACCTCTAAATGCTTGTTCTTTGGAAAACATGTGTATTTACTTTCTGTATGTCAACATAATGTTTTTGTGAGCTTTTCATGTGATGCTAGGAATGTTTTGCTATAGTTTCCATCACAGACTTAGATAAAGTTAGGCGGTTGTCTTTGGTCTTGCTATATATGAAGGATGAAACCATGTTACTGTTGTGCGCGGCGGAAGTATTAGAGGAGCGACATGAACAATCCAAGAGATAAACCACAATCAATAAGCAAATCACAACCACAACAAGAACAAACGATTTACGTGGTTTGGCAAGTTGCCTACGTCCACAGGGCAAGGAGGGGGGAGTTCTTACAATTAGAAATCAAGAGAATACAAATAGAGTTACAAATCTTACCGATCAAACCCTAAAACAAAGCTCTAGATCTCTCACAAATCTCTCACAATTGGATGCAACAATTCTCTCTCAAAGACTGCTCAAAATCGTCCTTGCTTAACCCTAACTAATTATAATTAGGGTTATATATCAACTCAGAAACAAACCAGGTCAAAAACCAAAGCCCAGCCCAAACTGCATCTGCGGTTGACCGTGACAATCGACCGTGCAGGTTTCGCAGTCGACCACGACGGTCGACCGAACTATAAACCCGAGAGTGAAAATGATTACAGTCATGGAGCGGTCGACCGCGGCGGTCGACCGTACTGATTTTCCGAGAGTAAAATTGTTACAGGGTCCTTGCAGTCGACCACCGTGGTCGACCGCCTTTAGCTCCGAATCCTACTGGTCTTCGTGCACGTTCGCGATCGACCACGGCGGTTGACCGCCAGTCTGCCTGGCTGTTTCTTCAGCTGTTTTCCTGCACTTTCTCACCATTTCTTCAATTCTCCACCTCGACGAATGTTTCTACTAAAACTGAGCCGACACCAAATCATCCAATAGTCCCTCAACAAGTTCGGGAACAAACTAGAGCTGAAACGCGATCTCCCCCATCTGAATCAACAGATCAAATCGACTGCATCTGAAAGACTGCCTACGTATCCTCTTGTCCAAGAAATCAAGCCGAACATAGTTCACCCAAATGGCCTCCAAAGGCCTCAACACTGAAGAATATTCAAAATCTTCAAACAATGACCAAATTTCACTCCTGAAACAACTTTGGTCAACATATCTGCAGGGTTATCGTTCGTGTGGACCATCTCCAATATGACGTCTTCATCATCTAAAACGTCACGAACAAAGTGGAATCTGACATTGATGTGCTTCGTGCGCGCATGATAAACCTGGTTCTTCACCAAATAGATAGCTGATATGCTATCACAATATACCCGAATGGTCTCCTGTGTAATTACCAAGTCCTCCAATAATCCACACAACCACAAAGTCTTCTTCACAGCTTCAGTTACTGCCATATATTCTGCCTCTATAGTAGAGAGAGCCACTGTGGACTGAAGTGTACATCGCCAATATACAGGTGCACCTGCCAATGTAAAAGCATAATCTGGAGTAGACCGGCGCTTGTTAAGACCTCCAGCATAATCTGAATCCACATATCTAATACAATCATGCCCATTCTTCTCATCCTTCTGGAATACCAAACCAACATCCACGGTGCCTCGAACATATCATAGAATCCACTTCACGGCCTCCCAATGACCCTTCTCAGGGTCATGCATGTATCTCGATATCATGCTCACGGCCTATGACAAATCTGGCCTTGTACACACCATCGCATACATCAAGCTACCTACTGCACTGGTATATAGGACCTTTGACATATAATCTCTATCCTCAACTGAAACAGGTAACATAAATTCTGAAAGATTGAAGTGGGGAGCCAATAGTGTGCTGACTGCTTTTGCATTACCATCAAAGCTGAATTTCTTCAACATCTTCTGCAAGTAGCTTTTCTGTGTAAGTTTCAAACTCCCTTTCACCCTGTCTCTCTCGATCTCTATATCCAATATCTTCTTTGCCTCTCTAAGATCCTTCATCTCGAACTCGGATGATAGCTCCTCTTTCAACTTTCGAATAAACGAAGAATTCCTAGAAGCAATAAGCATATCGTCAACATATAAAAGCAAATATATGTGCTCACCATCCTGTAGCTTGTGCATATAAACACATAGGTCATATGGGCTCCTTGTGTTTCCTCGACCAATCATAAAGCCGTCGAATCTCTTATATCACTGTCTTGGTGACTGCTTCAAATCATAAAGAGACTTCTTTAGCTTACAAACCAAATCTTCCTTTCCTGCAGCTTTGAATCTCAAGGGTTGTGTCATGTAGATCTCTTCATCTAAATCACCGTATAGAAAGACTGTCTTTACATCCATCTGGACCAAATCCAAATCTAACTGTGCCACCAACACCAATAAAATTCGTATCGACGAATGCTTCATAACAGGTGAAAATACCTCGTTGTAGTCAATGCCCTCAAGCTGTGCATATCCCTTGGCAACCAATCTGGCTTTGAATCGAATGTCCCCAATAGAAGATTCCTCTTTCTTCGCATATACCCACTTGCAACCTATAGCTCTCTTACCCTTAGGAAGATGTGAAAGTGTCCAAGTGTCGTTCTTCTGAAGAGACCGCATCTCCTCCTCCATAGCTTCCCTCCACCTGATCGAATCGGGGCTAGACTCTGCCTCCCTAAATGTGGATAGAACAATATCATCAACGACCTCCATTGATAATACATATGCGACCATGACATCATTATACCTAGCTGGCCGACGAATTACTCTCCTCGGTCTATCTGCTGCAATGGATCCCTAAACATGATCATGTTCCTGAGTCCCATAATCCACTGTATCCTCTATCAACCCGGCTATCATCTCATCTCCTCCTAGTGTCACCTCTGTAGGAGCCTCGATGGATACAATACTCTCTGGAGTGGATGGAGTCACATCATCTTCCACCTGCTACGATATCTCTCCTGTCTGGTCTCCCTCCACCTGCTGAGGGGCTTGAGGCCTCATCATGTACGCCTTATCAAATATGATATCTCTGCTAATAACTATCTTCTTGTCATGTGGATCTCATAACTTGAGGCCTTTGACTCCATCTCTAAATCCCACAAAGACTGTTTTCCTCGCTCTCGGATTTAATTTACCATCACTGACATGGTAATAAGCTGGACACCCAAATATCCGAAGCGACTCATAGTCACTAGCCACTGAACCAAACCAACGCTCCAAAGGAGTCTTCCCATCTATCGTAGTACACGGTAACCTATTCATGAGATGGCTCGCATAAACCAACGCCTCGGCCCAAAAGGATCTAGGCAATCCACTCTGCGTCATCATATATCGCACCTTCTCCAGCAAGATACGGTTTAATCTCTTAGCCACCCCATTCTGTTGCGGTGTCTCTCGAACTGTGAAGTGTCTTCTAATTCCATGATCCCGGTAAAACTACAGAAACGGATCACTCTTGTACTCTCTACCGTTATCTAAACTTAGAGTCTTCACCTTTCTACTTGTCTGCAGCTCCACTTTCTTCTTCCACTCCACAAAAACATCCAGGACCTGATGTTTATGCTTTATAGGGTATACCCAATTCCTCCTGGAATAGTCATCAATGAAAGTGACAAAATAGTTGGCCCCACTAAGAGATGTATTCTTGGAAGGACCCCAAACATCTGTGTGAATGTAATCCAATATACCTCGGGTGTTGTGAACAGCGGTGCCAAACTTTACTCCAGTCTTCTTCCTAAGTACACAATGCTCACACAGCTCTATCTTGTAGGTCTTAGCACCTTTCAATAGCCCCTGTTTAGCTAATGACTGTAGGGACTTATCTCCTGTGTGTCCAAGTCTCATGTGCCATAGAGTGGTAGTGTCCTCCTCTGTAGTGATAGAATCTGCCAGACCCCCTGTAACTGTCTTGTCCTTCAAGTAGTATAGGTTATTTTCTCTGACACCTCGCATCACCATCATAGAGCCCTTTGTGACCTTCACTGTAGCATCCTCTAAGATCACTCGATATCCTGCTGCCTCCAAAGTCTCAAGAGAAATAATGTTCTTCGTCAACTGCGGCACGAACCTCACTTCCTTCAACTCCCTCACTACACCGTCATGTATCCTAATCCGGACTGAACCAATACCACTAATAGGGCATACGTGGTCATTACCCATAAGCACGACATCCCCTCTTTCTAGCTCCTCAAAGCTAGCAAACCACTCCCTCTTAGGGCAGATGTGATATGTAGCTCCTGAATCCATCATCCACTCTGTAGAATCCGCATAGCAAACCGATGGTAATGCAGGGCATGAATAGCCTAAAGAATCTGAATCTAAATGCTCACCAATAGCTTTTGTAACATTCACTTCTGAAGCTTGTGCAACTTTCCCCTTATTCTTCCCAGCTTTTTCTTTCCACTTTGGGCAGTCAATCTTCCAATGTCCTTCTTCTTTACAATACCGACATTGATTTCTACCAACACTCTTATAGGCACTCTTATTCTTTAATTTTGAGCGGTTGAACTGGCGATGGTTTGGATCTCAGCCTCGAACTGCTAATACATCTCCCGATGCCTTCTTAGAGGGTTCACCATCACTCTTCCTCAACTCATAATTCACCAAAGCTAAGGTCACCTCCTTATAGCTAACTGTAGTTCTTCCATTGATCATAGTAAGAACGAATGTACCATAATCATCATCGGGCAACGAACACAGAAGTAACATCATCTTGTCTTCATCCTCAACTATGATGTCCACATTAGCCATATCTGAAAGTAGCTTAGTAAAATTGTTGACATGCTCCCTGATGGAAACTCCCATCTTCATCTTGAACTAGTACAACCTCTTCTTCAAGTGAAGCCGATTCTTAATACTTTTCATAAGATACTTCACATTGAGTGTTTCCCACATCTTCTTCGCCGACGTCTCGTTCATAACATTATAAATAAGATCTGGCGTCAAGTATGACCTAATAACACCACAAGCTCTACTATTCATCTTCCTCCAAACCTTGTCCTTCATGTCAGCAAGTTTCTCTTTTAACTTAAGAGTCTCCTTCAAATTCTGTGCATCTAAGGCGTCCATCACCTGACACCTCCACAATCCGAAATTGATCTTACCGTCAAACTTCGGAACATCAATCTTCGTATTATTGATGCTCAGACTCTGTATCGCCTTCGTAAGAGACGAACCTAATGTGCTTGCTTCTCTCATGTTTTTTCGATCTAACTCTTTAGATAGGAATCTTCACTGAATCCTTCGAACAAGCCTGAAGATCTGATACTAATTGTTGTGTGCGGCGGAAGTATTAGCGGAGCGACACGAATAATCCAAGAGATAAACCATAATCAATAAGCAAATCACAACCACAGTAAGAACAAACGATTTACATGGTTCGGTAAGTTGCCTATGTCCACGGGGCAAGGATGGGGGAGTTCTTACTATTAGAAATCAAGAGAATACAAATAGAGTTACAAATCTCACCGATCAAACCCTAAAACAAAGCTCTAGATCTCTCACAAATCTCCCATAATTGAATGCAATAATCCTCTCAAAGACTGCTCAAAATCGTCCTTGTTTAACCCTAACTAATTATAATTAGCGTTATATATCAACTCAAAAATGAACCGGGTCAAAAACCAAAGCCCAGCCCAAACTGCATCTGTGGTCGACCGCGACGGTCGACCACGTAGGTTTCGCGATCGACCACGACGGTCGACCGAACCACAAACCTGAGAGTAAAAATAATTACAGTCATGGCGCGATCGATTGTACTGATTTCCCAAGAGTAAAATCGCTACAGGGTCCTTGTGGTCGACCGCCACGATCGACCGCCTTTAGCTCCGAATCCTACTGGCCGTCGTTCGCGGTCGACCGCCAGTCTGCCTGGCTGTTTCTTCAGCTATTTTCCTACAATTTGTCACTATTTCTTTAGTTACTATGGATGTTGAGCAGATTATGTTGGACCATGACTTTTGGGCTCACTTGTGCGTATGCGAGACCCATTTCTATTATCATGTTGCCCAATTGAAATATTACCAGCTAGTATATTAGTTTGGGAAATTTTTCTATTTAATCTTATTTGATTATCAATTTGTTTGGCTTTTTGATGCATCCATAGTATCTCTTCATAAGTATCAGATTTAGTTTAGAATTCTCCATTTACACGAGTCTGAGAAGAGATATTGTATTCGGATTCATAATTTGGGATTTCTTCTTCATCAAGCTCCTAGATGTAGAGGGCACTCAAATTAAACACCTAGTCATTACCATCTAGACGAGTATCAGGTGTCATGATAGTATGTATTCTACGAGCTGAGATTCTCAAGCCTAGTGCATAATATTTCATGTACAACAAACTACAAAAAAAATCTAATGAGCTTAATTTCGGGGGATTGAATCTTCAGATATATGTGGAGTTGTGATAGTCCTCATGAGACTGATAGTTAGTATGGCGGGGGGGGGGGGGGGTTTACATGGTAGCAGAGACTATCAGATCCCATGTTACATGTACACATATCCCCAGTGAAATTCTTTCCAAATAAGATGCTAATTTCAAGAATCTTGATTGGATCGAGGAAGTGATATGCGACATAGAATCAATCCAATTGAGATTCCGATGAGTTGTTTTGTATGAGTAGTTTCAGTTAGTAATGACCAATAGGCATGCATGTTTGGTTATTTATTTGCAGCTTTATCCTATTTGTTCTGTGTTGCATTTACAATTATGTTTAACATTTTCAGCATCTTGGACACTTGCATACATCTTCGCTATTTGGTCTATCTTCTCTTATATGTTCTACGTGTTGGATCTTTGAGAGTATATCCTTTAGGATATTCTCTATCTTACCTAGTCTTCATATATTTTGTTGCTTAATGCTTGCTATGGGTTGATAAACACGAATATTTTCTATATTTTGACTATGTTTCACCTCCGGATTTGTTGTTATTTAGCTTCCTTGTTCCTATTTACTGCTCTATTTATATATTGTGTAGGAAATACTAGAGCTTAGCAGGATTCGAAGCGAAGAAAGAGTCAAGGAATGCATGGAAAGAGGCTACACGGTCCCCTAGTGTCCAACAACACAGGAGTGTTGAATACAGAAGAAAATCCCAGAAAGAACAGAGCGACAAAGTTAAACATGCCCTGGTCGTGTTTATCTACATAGTCATGTTGATATCAGCATTCAGTTATGACGCGATCTGAAGCAAGATTTGAAGTTATCTGTTAATGTATCATTTCCAGAACTTAAAAGAGGATGCCTCAAGGCATCCCGGAGGCTGGAAATCTCTATTTTTTTTCTCTTCTTCTTCTTCTCCCTGGTTGTGGAGATTTGTGTGTAACATTTTGACTTCGATATTACGGTTTTGTTTTCTAATTCATCTTATTTTCCAGTTTACATTTTGTTGTTATCAATAATTACTCGATTTTCATTATTAAATTACTAATATATATTTGCTTAGGGTTAATTCAATTAACTACTAATTTAATTCTTTTAGGACGTTGATTTGAACTGAAAGGTTAGATTGATGCCAGATAATAGTAATTGAAGGAGGATTGATTGGTCATGAAAATAGGTTAATTATTCTCGGGAGCGTAAGGTACTAACATGAACTTAATGGGTTTAATTCAGTTTAGCACCATGAGAATAGGTTGTAGGGCTAAATTGGGCACAACTTTTAGTTGTCGAAAGGGACTAATAGTTATCATAGGTTAGTCGTTCTTAATGCATTGAGAGGTTCAATAATGATTGATTAATTTGTTGATTCGAACAAGAGTTGAAACCAAAATTCAATCATATATTCTTTTAGTTGAGTGAATTCGCTTTGATACTAGTTAGCGCATTCGTTATTGATAGTTAAGAATCATACTTTTAGCACGATTGGTTTAGATAGTCACAAAACAGTGAAAATCAGTAATTAACAATGAAGTCCCTGAGGATACGACCTTGTATTGCTACAAAGACATCCGTGCACTTGTGGATTTCAGTGAACAAGTTTTTGGCACTGTTGCTGGGGACTTCGGTATTGTTAATATTGACTTTTTCATTGTTTGACTAGACTAGACTTTTTCTTTCATTTGTTTTATTTTTATTTTTACGTTTGACTTGTTCCTTTGTTTCCTTGTGCAGGCACCCTTGTATGCCCAGATCTTTACGAGATGGAGAACCAATCGAGTGTGATCCCGAGATTGAAAGGACCTTGCGTCATATTAGGAAGAGGGTACGAGAAATAAAGGATAGTTTGAAAAGCAGAAACACCATGGGAGACCAAGAAAACCAAGGCAATCAAGACCGATCCTTGAAGGAGTTTGCATCACCAACCACTCATAGCTCCCATTCTAGCATCGTGATACCTAATGTTGCTGCTAATAATCTTGATCTCAAACATTCACTCCTTTACATGGTTCAGCAAAACCAGTTTGGTGGTACTCCTACTGAAGATTCAAACCTCCATACTTCAATCTTTTTGGAGTATTCTGACACCCTAAAGATGAATGGAGTATCGCACGGCACAATCAAGCTAATTTTATTTCCCTTCACACTAAGGGACAAGGCAAGGGATTGGCTACAATCACTTCCACCAGGCTCCATCACTACATTGGACCAACTCTCAGAGGCGTTCCTCGCTAAATACTTCCCTCCGAGCAAAACAGCTCAGTTAAGGAATCAGATAACGACCTTTGATCAAAAAGAAGGGGAGTCATTGTATGATGCTTGGGAGAGGTACAAGGATCTTCTAAGGATGTGTCCACATCATGGGTTGGAGGATTGGCTCATAATCCACACTTTAGACAACAATCTTTTCTAAAACACTAGGATGATCGTGGATGCTGCATCTGGTGGGGCATTGATGAACAAAAGCGTACGAGATACAAAACAACTCATAGAGGATATGGCACAGAACCATTTCCAATGGTCAGGTGAGCACTCTTTACCCAAAAAGAGCGGGAGGTATGATGTAGATGAATTAGACCATATTGCTTCCGTTGGCTCCCACTGTGGTCGCCAGCGTGTTTGCATCAGGAACAAGTTTTGTTGTAGAATTCATTATAACTGTTTATCGATTATAATGAATTAAGAAGAGCAAGTTTCATGCTTTGTAAAACTACTCTTTACAACAAAAAATCAAATTACAATGCTCCTTAGAAACACACGCATGAACATTTATTGTTCGCAACAATCGGACGAGAGTCTTCACCCGTGGCATTCGACGGAGTCGAAAACTTAAAAACCTTCTTAGAAGATGAAATCTTCCTGTATTTGTGAGGCGAGGAAGATTTTGAGGATAAGGATGACATATATTCCTCAAACTTCGCTTGTTCAATTTCGTACTCGACCATGGATTTAACCGGTATCTTGATCGGTTGCGACACGACGGTCTCGGCAATGAGACCGTTGGCTCCTACTATGGTTGCCAGCGTGTTTGCGTCAGGAACAAGTTTTATTGTAGAATTCATTATAATTGTTTGTCGATTATAATAAATACAGAAGAGCAAGTTTCGTGCTTTGTAAATGTAATGACCGTGAACTTTCTATACTAGTTAAAATAATTTTTAGTATTTTAAAATATTTAATTATAATTTTTAAAAGAGTATTTGTATTTTTCGATTTTCTAAAATTTTCTATGAATTAAAGTCCAAGTTTTATAGTTAATTAAATGGTTTTGATACTTATAAAATTAGTTTAATGCAGTAAAAAAATTTATAGAATTAATCTGTTGTATTATCGATATTATTACGTATTATTTTTAATACTACCATGTATTATTATTATTAATTTTTATAATATGAAGTAATATTAATTATGTATTATTGGTATGAATTGTTATATTATTTCAATTATCGCGTATCAGCTGTCGTATTAGGACAACTTGTACGTTTTATTGTATGAATAATTATCCCATAATTATTTGATTTTAAATGTAAGAAATTATATTTTTTTATTAATTAATCTCATTTAATTGTACAATTTGTGGTATTATTTCTATTGTTGCGTATTATATGTTATATTAGTACAACTAGTACGTTTTGAGGTGTAGATAATTATCCAATAATTATTTAATTTATTTCGTAATTATTATTGTTTTTAAATATTTTTCAAAACCTTAAATAACCTATATATAAATAATCTCTCTCCTCTCTCTGTCCTCTATGTTTCCAACTGAACCCACGCCTCCCACTCCTCCCACGTACTCTCCTCCCCTTCTTCTTCCTCCTCGGACCTTACAACCACCTGCATCATCTCCTCGTTCTCTTTCTCCTCCTTCCCCTCTCTCGTCCACGAGATCCGCCTTCAGCCTCCAAGAACTCCAGCCAAGCTCCCCACCACCTCAGTTGTCGCCTCCACCACCAACACCATCTCCTCCCCCGCCAGTCCTCCTCCACCTCCTCCCCGCGTCGCCTCCCGCCCATCATCGCCGTCCTCATCGTTCTCTATCACCTCCTTCCCCAACTCAACTCCAACCCAACACCATCTCCATCTCTTCCTCATCCTCCAGCGAACCCAACAGCCCCAGCACCAACCTCACCTCCGTCTTCTCCAGCGAGCCGCCATCACCCACCCCAAACTCCACCTCCTCACCTCCGGCCACCGCCTACACCAACGCCAGACCTCCGCAGCCGCCCCACCTCAGTAACAAGCACCGCCTCCACCTCCTTCCACCTTCTGTCGATCCAGCCCCAGTCCACCCTACAGCCACGCTCCACCAGCTAAAGCCCCGACCCGCCTGACCGCCGTTAGCCCACCGCTGAGCTCCGACGAACCCCAGGCCTGAGCTCCTCCCCTCCTCTGACGAGCTCCACCACCACTCGACCTCCTCCTCCAACGTCCTCACTGAGCTCAGACCCGCGCGCGCCGCTGCCTCGAGCTCGAACTCAGCCCCGACCAACCTCCGCGCAGCCCTGAGCCGTTAGCCCTCCACCGCCCTCCTCCCTGCTTCGCCTCGCCACCCGACAGCCCTCAGACCCACTCAACCCTCTCCCCGTCGGCTGTCCTCCCTGTCAGCCGCCCACCTCCATCGCACGCCACGTGTTCGACGATATGCCAACGCAGATCCAGTTGCAGAACCGCACACCAACAGCCCCGTCGAACCCCGTTGAGCCCTTAGTGATGACAACCACCGTCGTTGCCGTCCCCTACAACCGCGTCGTTCAGATCCGCTGCTCCCTTTCAGACTATCGTACCGCATCCACAGCAGATCGCTGCCTCGTCATCAGGCCCCCTGGCCTCGCAGCCAAGATCCCGCTTCTCTTTGATTCGTTATTTTATCTGATATTTATAGATTGGACTGATATGTTATTATCTGCGTGGGTTTGTTGAGAATATTGTGGTGATTATATTTTGTGAAGTGATGCTATTTATGATGAGTAGATATGTTGAAAAGTAATTTATGATTAATTACGAAATATTTTAGAAAGAAAGAAAAATTTGTAAAAGGGAGTATTCTGAATTATTATTATGAGAAATATTTTAAAAGGATTTACTTTGGAAGAAGTAATAATTAAATAGAATATTTAAAGATTATTTTATAATTATTGTAATGGGAAAAGAAATTACTTGATGAAAAGGGATTATTTAGAATAATAATTTAAAGGAGTTTATTTTATAGAAAAGATTATTTTAGAA
>BQKN01065175.1:0-21047 GCA_022839385.1 Asparagus kiusianus
TGACCAACTCATTATCCAATAGGAGGGAAACACCTCACTTGTCCCCTCTATTAGTCTCATATTTTGGGTCCTTGAGGAATTTTTCTTACAAAAATATCACTCTGTCAGAGAGTCCCATTGAGAAAATCTCAAAGATCGGTGCGGTGGCAATTATTAGAGCGGTTGAGCTCAAAAACCTTCAAACTTCAGAGGAGTTATGTGAAATTAACCAAACGGATGAGATGGGATTACAAAATATCTACCTTGGATCCTATTATCCTGTGGCAATTATTAGAGCGGTACATTACATTTAACCAAAAAAAAAAAAAAAAGGTTGCACAAAGATCGAACGTTGAGCAACGGTCGAATGTCCCGTTCTGTCCTTTTCTGAGCTCAAATTAATTCAATCCAAGCCAAGGCTCCCTCCAACTTCTATTTAAATCTCGTCCCAAGCCAAACAAGCCCCAACCCCAGCTGAGCCACCTTCATTCAATCTTGAGGTCTGAAATTTAATAGAAAAAATAATAATAAGAAACTCAAAAGAGAAGAAATGGGTCTAGAAATTGTGATCTCCCTCCCTCTGATATTGTTCGCCATTTTTCTCGGTTTCGGTTGCTTCTTGTTCGGGAGGGCAAAGGGGAGGCAGGACATGAGGACCGGGGTCGGCTCTCAGATCTACGGCGCGCCCGTGCCCCCTCCGGCGGTGGTCAGAGAGGCCGGTCAGTCTCCTGACGATATGAAGAAGCAAGGACCAGATAATGTTTGAAAACGTGTCCAGTTCTTGAGTACCAAAATGTGTTCATTTCATTTGTTGTATCTTGTTGGAGAGTCGTTTATCACCGTTTTATTATGAGAAATATAAAACTTTGGTTGTTGATTTCATGAGTGAATTGTAGAATCTTTTTCAGATTTACCATACAGTTTTTTTTCAGATTTACCATACAGTTTTTTTTTGTTGGAAGAAAATTTATATCAAGCATTATGTGTCACTGTGTCAGTCCCCTTCTTAATTAATTGCTCATCACAAGTATTCAGGCTGCTTTAATTTTAATTGTTCTTTGCCAGCTGAGGGGAACTACGTGATGGGAAAGCTTTATCTAAAATTCCTCTTCTTATCTCTAGTTCCTTCGTGTTTAAGCCTTGATCTGCATCGTTTTCTTCTAAGAAAGCAAAACTTTCTCTTTTTTTCATGGTTTATGCTGTCCAATCAAATTAATGTTTAAAGCTTAAAGAAGAATCCTTAGATGCGAAAATAGCCCTTGAAAAATGGCAACGTTGGTCAAAACGTATCTCAAATCTAGATCAAACACGTCCTCATTTTTTATTAGTGATTTTTGAATAGAGGGTACTCACCATACTTGCATGTTTTGTGGTTTGTAGCGGGTCATTGTACAAATTTAAGTACGCAGTTCGAGACTTTAAAATTTTGGATTCGACAGGGGTAGCTTGTTTCGATACACAAGTTCGATACAGGATACCTTGTAATTTTTTTGGGTGCAGATATCATTTTTCAAAGTGCATAGTAGAAAATTAGAAACTAGAAAACTAATTATGAATTTCGATATTTTTTCATACAAAATACTTCAATACTTCATTTTTATAGTTTTTGAATGTATAAAAATTAAAATATTAATTATTAGACAACCTCTTAATAATTTTTCTCTCTATTTTGCAACTTTCTTCCCCTTAATATCAAGTGCATCTTCTGCTAGTTCTGAGTCCAAACAATTCCATCTAAGCTCCTCTAACTTACTTGAAGAGTACTCCAGGTTATCATTATTGGGATCCATATCCCATCCTTATACAGACCAACTTTGTAATTCTTACCAAATCGTGACATAAGGCGAATGTTTGAATGGATGAATACTAACTCATCTGCCCTTTCACTGTTCAATTTACTCCTTTTCACACAACGTATGTGATAAGTGCTCCAATTTCTCTCAGCTGAAGAGCTACTAATATATAGGCCGAGACAAAATCTTCTAAGCAACATCAATTAAAGAAATGACAATTTAGAATTAGTTATTAACTTTGGATAACTTCCATTTACTAAAGGAATACTTTCAATAATATTATTGAAACATATTAAAAAAATCCAAGCGCGTGTGCATAAAAACAGACTTGTAAATCAACTTTGGTCCCCCTCATACTTAATAAGTGGTACACTAATTTTGGGGAAGTAATTCGTGTATCGGAGAGAATCGGTTCGTAAATGTGCTGGGAATCGGTTCGCGTGAACTGTTCAACAGTTCGAGGAGGGGTCCAGGGAATCGTGCAACTATGGTTCTCACTATTTCCATTGCTTAATAGCTTATTTTAGCATGTCACTCTATTTCAGTAAATGCACTTTCAAGAGATAAACTAATGATGAGATTCATCATGCTAGTCATATTGGAGCAGGCTTGTCATGTTAATTTTATTTTTTTTGTAGCTTATTTCGCTAAATGGGCTGACATATCCTACTCAGTATTCATGTACGTGTGCATTGCTTACCATTGACTATCCTTCCTCAGACTAACTTTAACCATTGATTATCCCTACTAAATTAACTATGATCATCAAATTGTAAGAGTAATATGTAGTCGCAATATACATATCATGTTAAAAAGAACACGCAATTAGCTCACTTTCACACTGTTGAATGTTTGTAGAGAAAGAAAAGGGAAAAAGAAAGCAATTCCACCGACTATTGTATTGCCTTCTAGAAGAGAATAGCGCAAAGAATTGAACAAACTAGAGAGATTTGTCTATTATATTCAAAGGCCCAACTTTACTTATCATATCAAGTGTTAATCTTAACTTTAGTATCAAAATTCCACTAGTAAATAATAGCATCTCCATCCAGGTTCTCACATCTTCCCTTCTAGCTGGCTCTCTCGAGAGCACCTTTTCCACTTTCCACCCTGAATTTTTTTTTTTTTTTCAGATTCCTTATTCCCTTCAGAGATTTAAATGCCCATCAACTCCTCCTGTTTTCTACTCATAAGCAGCAGAAAGAAAAATATTGCAAAATATATTGAGTAATTAGAAATGGCCCTTGTTATAGTTGTTTCCATTCCTTTAGTTATCTTTGCTCTTTTGCTCGGTGGTGGCTGCTATTTGCTTGGAAGATCAAGAGGGAGATACTAGTCCATCAAATGAGAGTGTGGATGGTTGTGATTATTAGTTTAGTTTTTGTGTGAATTTATTTCTTGAATTTTCTTTTTGTTGAGTTATTATGACGACTACTTCGTGTGAACTTTAGTTCTTGTATTTTCTTCATACCTGTTTCTCTTTCCTTAAGTGAGGTTTGAGTGCTTTGAGTTACTAGTTTCTATCCGTAACGTGATAAATGTATGCTATAATCACAGGTGAGTTGGCAATAAAATAACAATATAGTAACAATATGTTTTGATGGTCATCTCTATAGCTCCAGTTTCTATTGTAGTCAACAATTAACTTTTTTTTCCTTTCCTTTTTTCTTATTTCTTTTTTAGGAAGTGCTTTAGATAAATGGTTTATGTTGAGTTATCGTTCCACATATGATCATAGTTTTCATTTCAAAAGTACCAAAGTATCTTGCACACGTATTGTTCTTATTGGTTTCCCAATTTCTTAATTCCAAATAAGAAGGTAACCCAAAATAATCAAACGACCAAGATCTGATGACTCCATTCGACGTAATCGGCACAGCAAAGAATCGTGACTTATTGCACTAAAAAAAAATGAAGACGGTAGCTACGAATGAATCAATTTGTTCCCTCGCATTCCTCATCCAGTCACAAAGAAAACACCATCTATAATATCCATATACCACACCAAAATCTTTATTCAAATCAATAAAACCTCCCCTACCCAAAAGAAACCCCAGCAGCAGAACAGATCATTCTGCGATTCAAGAATCCCAAAAAAAAAAAAAAAAAATCCCCCCCAGTTTCATTAAAACCCTAATCAGTGGCTGCACATCACAACCCTGGTGAGCGCCAAAACCCCAACAGAAGCCCCAAACAAGACCAACATCACCAAATCCCTCGCCGACCATTTCCTGACCGCATCTCCTCCCTTCATCGTCTCCACCCTCAAGCTCTTCGCCCTCCTCAACGCATCCACCTCCTTCAGCAAATCGAACTCCGTCCCTTTCCTCTTCAACTCCTCCACGCACTTGAACAAAAGAAGGCCGTCTTCCTTTTCCCTCTCGAGAAGCTTCTCGATATGAGCCTCGGTGTCGGTCTTGTATCGAATGGCCCAGAGAATGGCCATGGAGATGGCGACGGAGCAGAGGCAGGGGATCCAAGAACGGCGGCAAGCTGAAGGAGAGGATGAGGAGGAGAGGAGGAGGAGGATGATGAGGGAGTGGAATATGAAGAAGGAGCAGTAGAGGGTTATGATTTCTCTTCGGACTGCGTCCATTCTTGATTCTTTGAGGGAGATTCGACGGGCGATGAGGGTCTCTTCGTTCAGCCATTGCTTGAGGAGGAGCTTGTGGGTTGGGCTCTCGGCGATTTGGGTTAGCGGGTGGACGGCGGAGGAAGAGGACATAACTAAGGTTTTAGAGAGAGAAAGTAAGTTGAGATCGAGAGAGGGTAGAGAGAGAGATGAGTGAGGGATGAAACAGAGGAAGGAGGGTTTTGAAAAGGGAAAGGGCGGATTTTCGTAACGGTCGGATTCGGGGGGATTCTGTAACGGTCGGATTTTGTGGGGAACAGTTGAAAGGGGTTTGGAGATTGGGGCTCGATTTGGGAGGAATTACGGAGATGCCACTGACGGTGTGATTTTTAATTTTTTAAAGGATGTAGGAATTTTGGGGAAGTAAATTTTTCGGTGACCCTATTAATGAAGGCGCGAGCTTACGGCCTTTTGTTACGCTCTTGAAGTGTCCAGAGATCGCTGATTGTTCTTAAAATTAGCGGACTTAGAAATTTTGAGCATTGATCCAAGAAAAAGAATTTCCTATAATGCACTGATAATAATATGGACATAATCACTAGAATACTCTCTCTTTTCTTAATAATCTCTGGCAGATTTTTTTTTTTTTATTTTCTGGGGTTAGCTGTTCCTTCAAATTACCCTTATATATACAAACTTCACTTCAAGTGATTTAGGTTGAACCGTATTTGTTCGATTCAATCGTAAAGGTTCAATGTGGAATCCTTGAAGCAGCATTAAGCATGTGATACGTCAAATGAAGTGATCCCACTATTTCTGTCAAATTGGGACCTTCACCAAGACGAGCTAACGAACCCGTCTAATTTGCAAATCAAATAACTTTCATTTTAGCTAAGCCCCTCGGATGGACGTATGCCATCCCTCAACAAATAATTTGCAACCGAGTGCTCTGATTGATATAATAATACAACAAATTACTTATAGCAATATTGTGAACATTACAAAACACACATCCTGTGTATTGAGTCGGAAACAGCAGCTATCTGTTTAACCTCTCCATACTGACGCACAACTCAGTATACAGGACCACCATTTGGCTCAGGGAAGCTATGAAGCTGGTGAGATAAAAGAATGTAACTGAAGGATAATCAAAAACTAATTATCTCTTCCCCTTTTTCTTTTAATTAATTTTTTCCTTTGTACAATCTCGCACAGCGCCAGAGCTAGGGCATCTCCTCAGAATCCAGGCCAGGACAATGGTGATGGGTGATCCCTTCACAATAGATTAATAAGTGGGTCCTCTTCACGCTGCGGATTTTGCAATGCAAGTATATGTTTTTTGAAAGAAGCCGCTGCGTCCTCCCTTTCCTCTTCTTCCCCGAGCTTATTATAGGTCACAGACATCAAGTAATATGCTTCCGCAGCCATCTCATGGTACTGTATGCCAACGTTACCCGTTAGAGGCTAAACTATGAAAAGCATTAGACTTCATGTTTAACTACACTGCACCACAGTTTCAAGACTTGTAGGCTTGTAGCTGGCATGCTCATGACAGTTATAACGGCAAAGATGTGACTGTAGGATGAACAAATGTTTAAATTTGACTCACCTCTAAAGTTTCCAACTCCTCAGCAGCTTGCTCGAGTGGATCTAACACACCGTAAGGATCTTCAAAAACTGAAACGAAAGCAAGTGAAATCTATTACTAAAAAATGAGGGCTATAGTAGAATATATGCAGATCAGCTGGATAATTAGACGATAATGGCGTAAACAAGTACAGATGGCTATTTTTGCAGTATATTAAGGGCTTCTGCTTGCTATCCTAAAAAATAACAAACAATTTGATTATACATCGTTTATGGAGTTGATCCATTCTCGTGGAATCAGAAAGCAAACTTTAGTCAGCAAAATAAATAAAGAAATCATTTGAAAACGGTAACCAAAGGTCATCTATTTGAACAGAAAATGATAGAAATGAAACTTCACCATAAAATGACTCCAAAGGAGTCAGATAAGAAGTGAAAAACAATTACTTGAAAAGTTCGGATCCGATAAGTGGCACTTTGCAAGTGTAATATTTGCACGTGCACGGAGTTCTAGTCCACCATGACCCAGAATTAGCGGAAAAGTTCCATGTGCATAGAAAAAATCTAATGCTCTCTTCACATGGTTTGATCCGAGAGACAGCCACAGCTCGCCAAGCGTAAGGGCAACAGATGCTCCAAGCAAATCTAAGTTGAACGACTGGCAAAATGACAGACTGGCTAGTGCGTAAGGGAGAGCTAGAACAGCATTGCCTGATTTCTGCCAAAGGAAAACATACAAGAATATTACCTTTTAGATTATAATCTATCTAATTGGCCCCGAAGAATTGAGAAATAGACTTCTTGTCAATTGTTTTATGTGTTATATGACACCAAAGAAAAGAAGGAAAATACCAACAGGTCCAATAGAGATTACCTTGTGTATCTCCGCAAGCAAGAGAAGAACTGTTGCATTCTCAACCTGCAAATTGAAATTGTAGCATGTGCAGAAGAGAGAGTGTGCAACATCTGCAGCCTGAAAGCATGCTTATTTAGCAAACTGGTTAAAATATTTGCATATACCATATTTCTTCAATGATAATAATTACACTCTTTAAGAAAGACACAAAATGGGCAGATCATATACAAATCAACTTTGCAGGAACTTCAGAGCCAAAATCAAGCAAGTTTAACCATATATTTTGTAACATGTACAGACAGTGATAGAACAAAGATCTTATATAACCTTAAATTTAGTGCAGATATCCCTGCATGTATGTGAAACATAAACAAGAATAGCATTCATTTTTTAGAATTCATCAAACCACGAGTGTCCAACTTTCAATACAGTCAAATCACGAGAAAAAAAGCTAGGGTTGGTTTTGTTTTATATTAGTCTTTTTTTTGGGTGGGTGGGTGTGTGTGTGTGTGTGTGGGGGGGGGATCGGAAGAGCGTGGGGGGGGCACCAAAACAACCTTTTTCTTTTTTTTATATTTGAATTGAATCTCCGTAGGAAGATGGTTTTAGTAGTACAAGATGTTTTCTCCTTTGTGCTCTCTTCCTCATCTCTCTTGATAATTCTTTAACAGATGGTTTCTAAGGTTTTCTAGGCTAGGATTTCTTATCCCCTGGTGGGAGGCTTTTTCCAACTTCAAAGTTGAAGGAAGGTTTTCTTTGGACGCTATGTGCTTGCTAGTTTTTCTGGCCTTACAATCCAGATTCCTTTATTTAGATGGATCGTTCCCTTTCCTTCGCTTCGTCGTTAGGACTACTAATTCTACTGGGTTACAATGTAAAAAGTCTTAACAGCATTCCTCCAAAAAAATTCCTAGAAGGCCTCCTAAATTCATACTCAAAACCAATTCAGATTAGATGTGGATAGATTTACACCTGTCACCCGTTCATTACATAACTCCTTCACGCCTTACCATTTTGCACAAACTTGAACTCATTTTGAAGCTAATGAGATGAACTTTGATTGTAGTTTCAGTATAGATTTTTCACTTAATTCTCTTCAGTACTCTGTAACATTCATATAGCATATTATAATCTTAGCGTTCATTTCACATAGGGCATTACCCATCTAAAATAGATCTAGCAAGCACAGAAACAAATGTAATATGCTGGGAACATTTTAATCGAAAGAAAAGATGGAAATTAAAAGCAAATATAACATCTCTCAATAAAGAATACTCCACCTACCAACACTGAACCAAATAAGTCATAAAGAGAACAAATGCAGGAAACTCCATAGTGTCGTGAATAATGTTAGGTGACAAAGGGTATGTACTGTTGATGAGAGGCATATGTTTAGACTCAGTAACTCACAAGCATGAAGCACCATAGGATTTTTCCGTTAAGGCCCATCGGCTTACAGCTGAAGGGAAAGGATTGGAGGGATGGACAACTCCAATGAAGGGACAGGACAAACATACCCATATTGTCAATGACGAATTATTCAAAAATAAAAGGTGTATACCTGGTCAAATTGGTTGGCAGCTAATAGAGTACGAGCATGCCGGATGCTTGCTTCTGTTTTGATCTCCATGTCCACTCCACTTACAGGTGAAGCTAGCACCCCAAACTTGTCACATACTTGCTGGGCAAGTTTCAGTTGTCCTCTGTATCAGTCATCTTGTTGGTCTGTTATCCTACATACTTACTAAACGCATAAGAAACTAATAATAAGTCCTTCAGGAACTAACCGATGTAAAGCACGCTCATGCAGTAACTGTAGCCTGAGAAGCTGCATGCGTTTGTTTGATTCTGGAGAGAACTTTGCTTCTGCGAGCTCAAGTGCTTTGAAGGCTTCTGCGGAAAACATATATAATATGGTAACATCTATCAGGAATCTCATGATATGAAGGACACTGCAAAGGTATAGTATTTAGTTTTAGGAGCTCAGAATGCAGCCAGATAAAATTACGAGTTTAGCAACCTGCATCTCATGATCATGCATGCAAATTCTAAAAGGGGATAGGACTCCTCGTGCAAAAAAAAAGTATTCGAACATGGTTTAGAAAGCCAAAAACAGCAGATGAGGTGTAATGACAATGTAACTCTACTTACATGTCTTGTGAGAGGAAAGGAAGGGGGGGGGGGGGGGATAAAACCTCTCTACTCCTTTTATGAATATCCTCCCTTCTCCCTGCTCTCGTAATCGGTGTCTTTATTGTAGCAGTAACTCATATCTATAATTCACTTCCTATCCTGAAGTGATGGCAACAGAGGTACTAGGAGACCTCCAGGCTACTCAGCATGCACCTAACTGCCTTTCCAATATCAACCCTTCTGCAATCATGGTTACTATCTAGTATCTAATAATAATTGCTAGCTCCCAATCACCTTGAGCGGCATAAGATAGCAAAAAAAGTCTGACATTTCTGGTAAGAACAAATTGAATACATAAGTTAAACATCAATAACATCATGGATTGGATCTCAAGGTTTGAGGTCATAATCTAGTTCTTAGAATGACTGGTGGCAATTCTAACAATCACCTTGATCAATGCAAAAGCCATGGCTATAACAGTCTTGCACTTAACAACAAAATCACCATAGATCTAATAGAGCAATCAAATACTCATATCTGATGCCCTAGTAGCCAAATACCCCACTGCCATGTCAAAACATAATTAAATATTGAGTCCAATAAAGAGGATAGTTTAAACATAGTTAAATAAAAAGAATATAACGCAGGTACTGAACCAATTCTTTATTTGCAATTAATTTATACTATCAGCTGACCTTTGTATCCTTTAAAGACTGCTAAATGTTTGATAAGCTTGGCATATCCCAGTGATAGGTCAGATGAGCTGAAACAATGGAAGTCATATCAAATTATTTGAGGCATTCAGAAAATTCAAAGTAGTGAATTTGTAAGGGGAAAACATAACCAACATCTCTTACCTAGCAGCATCAGCAAAGCAGGTCACATGAACCAATGAATTTATTCGAACTAGTGGAGCACTGAAAACAGGTACAAACTGTAAGCAAAGGTATGGATTTGACTACAGTTTCAGCAGTAGTATAAATAGCACAGAAAATTAAAATTTCATATGGATAAAAAATCACGATATTATAGAAGATAAAAAAAATACTGTCGTGTCTATAATCAAAATACAAAAATTACCTAGCCCAAATGCTTAAATTTAGCGGTGACATACCTTCCATATAGCTCCCAGGAAGTTGCTCTGAGCAAATATGATGAACCGGCTAATCGCAAAACAGAAGCAGGAATTGGATTTGGCTGGGCGCCAAAGTGAAATACGTCGTAATCATTAGCAAAAGAGCGCTTTGCTTTCTGTGAGTTTGTGCACGACAGACTAGTAGCAGCTGCAAGGTTTTTAAGCCATGATGTACTAAAAGAGCCATCATCATTTGGCTGCGATAAACCATCTGATCCGATTTCACTTAGCACATGAGAACTTAACCTCAATTCCTGTCATTATAAAAGGAAGATTTTGTAAAGTTTCTTCCAAAGTATATATTTAAATAATAAGAAAAACATGATGGTACCATACTATTACAGTCAGTGTAGTAATATCTTACCTTACAAACATTACCAGGCCATGTTCTGAGTATCGTGGTAGTTTTTGGACCAAATGAAATGAGTGGTCTTTCCACGTGCTGAATATAAATCAATTTCAAGGTACAAGGTAAGCACCATATACATAAACAATAAAAAATGAAGATACGAATAAGTAATTCAGTTAAAAGCATGCCACTACACATTCGTCAACAAGAGGCTAAGAACCTTAACACTACTAAGCAATGTTATGCTGCTGTCAATTTAAGTTCAAACGAACTTTTTCCAGCTACAATGTTCCAGCGCTTGTGAGCATTCGCATTCCTACAGTTGCTACAAATTCTACCAGATTTGAACTATAGCTACAAATTTTATATTTCCCCATCTATCAAACTCATTAATATCTACGATTCTACTATTAGGTTTAAAGGAATGAGGATCAAAATATCACATTACCATAACCAGTATACAATAAGGATCTTCCAATCTGTTTAAGAATGGCTAGATGAATCATTTGCAAGGGCTTTATATTTCTTTTAGGTTAGGATACCATATTCAATCACCTGTTATTTCAATCATTTACATTGCCTTCTGCACCTAGTTCTGGCCTCTCTTTCAGAAGTGATTCTTTCACTTTCCAAACTAGTACACTAATTGGTCTCCACTGAAATCTCCAAAAAACTCAAATCCCAAACAATCCCTTTACCATTCAGTTGAAGATACTTGTAGCTGCTTACAAATTCAACCATTTTCTTAGTCTGTACCTCATATTTTATGGTTGTTCATCCATCTCAACACTTTCAGTAATACTTTACGGGCATTTCTTGTCTTATTTTGAAGCAGGAACAGGGAAATTCAACCTTCACTTAAGCAAATTAGTTTGAGTGCATATTCCATTTCAACCAAGTGGTTCAAGAGCAAGGTCTTAAATATCGTACATCGGGGAAACTTCAGGCAGCCAAAATTCATATAGGATTGCAGACAATGAGGATTATATCGGGGGGATATGTAATAAATATTGAAGAGCCATATTGGATGATGTGTATATATAATATAATGTCATAAATTGTCATATAAACATACTTAATAAAATTCCAGCATATAAAAATGTTAAAATACATGTTTAGGATGACTAACCAATCGTTGAAACTTACTCAAGGGAAAAGAGCATACTAGAATTTTGCTAGAAACCTTCATAAGGATGGATTTTTTGCTAAAAATCAATAAATAAATTTTGCATAACTATATCATTTTGTGACATGCTATATAAAAGGAATTATCAACCAACATATCGACTGATATATTGGTCATGTCGGTGATGTATCATTCAAAATTTGTCAAAAAGCAGTAAAGGATATTTAGACCACATCATTTTGCAACAAGCCTTATTAAAGGATATATTGCCTGATATATCGGACTATATTGTGAATATTTAAAACAATGTTTAGGAGTAACATGCTAAGAAATACGTACAATACCTGACATGGCCCACGGGCAATGGTTACCTTCAGGTCTGGGGACAAGATGCAGGATATGAACGTAATATAAACAGAATTAATCACTATGTATAGAACTCATCATGGGTGTGAATCTTGGTAACAGAAGAAAAGATATGTTCATACTGAATAAATAATTTAAGCTATATTATAGCTGAAGCAATGCTTAAAAAAATAGCCATCACCACGTATATTTGGTAGGTCATGGTAGTTAAGGGCTCAATACAACTACGATATAGAAAGAAAAACTTTAGCTGCCTCACAGTGGCTCCTATGGACTAATAAATGCAAGGTAGATTATACAGATTATAAATACTTGTGTTTAGGTTGTAATTTCTACCTCTAGAGACCAGTAAATTTAAGATGTCCACATAAAAGCAAAAGAACAAAACAAAAAACCGATCTTATTAGGGATTTCGGGCTCTTGTGCTTTGAGGATGCAAGATAAAATGGAAATATCAGTTTTGACAATGACGATAAGGTTTTTTTTTGTTTTGCTTGCTTGTCTGATTTATTTTATAATGACAGAGTTATCATGAGCTTTTTGGTGTCATATTTTGAACAGTGTAGTTTGTGGGTTGTGTCACATATTTCCTACACTTAATGCAAATTTGAATTTGACCGTGCTATATAAGTTACAAACATAATATGAACACGGATTGTTACCATGTATCTATCAAGTTGGAAGGAACTCAACTATCATTGAATCTACTATGAACAAATTTTGATATCTATATATTTGAAAGGATAATATGTGAGCATACTGCATTTAGTCCAATAGAGGTACTGGTATTGTCGTCCATTAGAAGACCTCAAGCACGACATGGTAATATACTAATGGGACATGGGGCTCAAGCCTACTTAGTTTCAAATCTCATCACATGATCATTTTACTGAGTCCTTGGTACACTCGATTCCCTCGCAATCAACCATAATTTTCCCGCATGAAAGGGAGCCCAAAATTCCCAGCAGATAGTATATCGAGAATCAATTTTCTGAGACATCAATGCCTCTACAAAATATCCTCATACTCCCAACAGGAAGCCAAGGGATATATGACAAAAGCTGACACTTGGTACCCAAAAGATTAGAAAAGATATAAAGTAAACACAAATATTAAGGGCAGATGGTGATTGCAAAGCACCATTCAAAAGGATTCATAGAACAGTTGTGAAAGAATTTTGATTCAAGTGAGTGATCTGATTTTCAGTTACGTCTAGTTAAACAAGGTAAAAGGGTGACCTTATGGAAGCCTCCGACACATGCCAAACATATAAAGTTATGTCATATTAGTTACATCTATAATCTAGAAGGGGCAAATAATTACCTTACCTTAAGACCAAATTTTGCCAACGCAAGATGATTGAAAGCAACCAGGCATATCAGCTTCAAAGTATCAGCCCTTTTTAAAGACCTTTTCAACAGAAGGAACAGTTGTTGCTGAGCGGACAAAGGTGTACATAGACCTGTACTAGTCCCTAGCGGAGACCAAATGATTTCTGTTGAGCTTGAAATGCCTATTTCAGACAAGAGATTGCAGATTGCTGCTAAAGTATAAGCAAGACATGGATCATCGTTGTTCTGCAGAGAAGTTTTGCAATTAGGGCAAGTCTAAGATACAGATACACGCACGCACGCACAATTACCTGCTGAGAAATCCGTACTGCCTCAGTAAAAGCCTGCAACATGTAAACACCAAAATCGTATTAGATGTATGTCACAGAAAATATATAGTGGAGATAACCAAAGAAATGATAGTTTCAGTTACCTCCAAAGCTTTCTTTGAATGCCCAAAATGGCAATGCATCGTACCTAAGGACAATAAAGCAGTTTCATATCTTCCTAAACACATTTCAGACCGAGACTGTGGAACAGCTGAACGTCCAAAAATTGCTTCCATTCCCGCACTGTAAAAATTCATGAAATAATCCAACATCAAAACATCTCAGGTTAACAAAGTGAAGTTAAAATTCATGTAATATCCCGTTACAAGTTGATGTATCAAGAAATATATCATGTACGTATGCTTCCATCACCAACACAATAGTCTTCGCTATCACCATCATGGCACCACCCAGTCTCAAATATAAAATGATTTAATATCACCGTCATTTATCCAACTAAACTAAGAAAATTAGCCAACGATTGTACAGATAGAGCAGGAACATGGAAAATTTGACCAGGTTACATTCTCATCTGAGCAGTTAATCCTACAGTCTGATATGCTATCAATGTTGCAGAAACTATGGGAAGGCTAGGACTTGTAACATAACCTCGAAATGTAGGGGGATAGGTCAAATTCAACATATGTCTGGCACTATGTTACATGAACATGGGTATGGGGCAGGGCAAATTGGTAAAAGGTAGGGTATGGGGACATACTATAAAAACAAACAAACAAACACAAGTGTACGCATGCAAACATACATATTCAAATTAATAATTTACATGAGGTAATTATTATTTCTTCATTCAGATGTTATGAGAATTAAAATGCCTATAACATTTTAAAGTTTATTTTATTCTGTATATTATAAGTTAGAAAATCACTTGTTTTTTAAACCGTATAGAAAAGGCCCTTTAAAACCTTAGTTTTGTGTTGGGTATTGGCTGAAATGGAACCATGTCCAACAAATTTTAAGAAGTGGATGTGAAGAATAGGAGCTACATCCAAGAAGCACATGACGAGTGTTTAAAAATTAAAAAAAAATATTACATTATACGTTTGAATAAATGTATGCGTATATCCGAGGAGTGTTCAAGAGAGTCTAGGTGCCTGGGATGGGTATGGAATGTCGGGTACAAGTGTGACTTCATGACAGAGTACAGACCATGTTACATTGACCTGAAACGCAATGTACGCTCACACAACCAAAACAACTTATTTCTCCCAAACAATGAAGTGGTTTTGGTAAAAGGGAAAGGTAATGAAATGCCCATATTAAATAAGTATCATAGAGATGCCAGAAAATGACATATTCAGTAAAATATATGTACCAAGGTGAACCTAGCAATCATTATGCAACAAACAGACACATAATGTGTATTCATGGAGAATACAATTGCCATCTCGTTCTCACCGTGGAATATGAGATAGTTGCAAAACTAACTTTGCTATGTTCAAAGCCCATCTAAGCCCTAGAAGCAAAAAGAAAACAAAAACAACTAACACATTGCAGTGAGTCTTACTTCGTCTGGAAACATAGATGAAATCAGAGTGAAATCTATTTATTATGAACCGGGCACATCTTGGTCAAAGTGTTACTGAAGATGAAATGCTTACAGAAGTAGCTGATGAGCTCTCATCTCAGTAGACGAATACGAAAATCAGGAGGGATATAGCAATAAGCCATGATCAACCAAGATGAATCATGAACACCGTATGTTGACTTAATTCACGGGAAAGGCGCGTGTCTAGATTGACTCTAAGCATAGTTGAGTAAATATAACAATTCACTTTAAAGGCGGTATTGTAACATTTCAGGAGATCAAGATGACTTTCTGCTCTAGAGTCAAGTATAGACTGAATTTGGCAAGTCTTGAAGGAGGAGTCACCTTGAACAGTTGGACTAAATAACTCCTTAGAATACCTCCAACCTGAGTATAAATGAAAAAAAATTACGCTTTCTACAAAGAATTAACATCCACAATTCTGCAAATACCGGCCATGTCATAGACAGAATATTAACATAGAAAGGGGAAAAAACACAAAGGACGAAGACAGATTTAACCAGAAAATAGATGAGTTATATGCTCTGCAAGAACTAGAAACTAGACAACATAAGACATGTAAATCACCTGTAATCAAAATACCGATGAAGATTATCCAAAGCAGCAAGATAATCATCACGATAAAGACCATTCAAGTATTGCAAGTACCGGACCTGCATCCCAGTCATAAAATGATTTACACAAACAGATAGTGAAATAACACTTCTTTAAAATTGTAGCCTCCATATTCAAGCTTTATAACTTACACGATGCAGTTCAGGAGCTAATTTTTCAATTTTCTTTAGAATATCATCGAATGATTTCAAGGGAAATGAACTAGTGTACCTAGTACAAAGAACCGAAATCAGCACCATAACTTAGATAACAATCTGATCTCTAAAACAATTCAATTGTAAACTTACTTCTCGAGCAAATCTGCCTGCATATTTAGATATCCTTCTACTTGCCACTTTGAGCGCAAAAATCCCTGGTGTTCGTCATTTTTATATGCATCATTCAGCAAGAATGCAGACTCATCACTCTGAGCACCACCAACAGCGTGCTTCAGCTTAGGAATGGCAGCAACTGGAAGTATTTATCCATTTATCCACATCAAGGACATGAATGTGCATTAGAAGTTAGAGAAAAGCATGTGGAAAGAGAATGTATATCCATTTAAGATGGTTTGACATTGGAAGACGAGGTATCAAAGGAGGTTAGGAACAGAAAGGTAATATGAGAAGAAGGAAGGAGATCGGTAAGCGAAGCAGAACAGGGGAAGAGATGTAGCTATTTTTATTTTAACCAAGGAAATGGCCTTTGATAGTGCTGTGTAGCAACAAAAGAAAAAGAAAAAGGAAACATTTAGCTAAACCAGACCAATTAGAAATGGAATGATCAGAGAAGTTGATGATGGAAGAGACAAAGGAGCGCATGCTCGTCAAATTCAATCCAACCACCAAATTCATTGATGATTAATCCACAGGGAAATAAGAGCCTAGTAGTGCTTATGCACAAATTCATTGGTCAGATTAATACATTAAATACATTAAACTAACAGTTACTTCCACAAATTTAAATGATTGAGGAGAGATATGGAGGGAGGGAGAAAAGTGGAAATTAAATGGCCTAAGGCAGTCATAAGCTAGTACCTTCAACGTGTCCATAAATTGATCTCGGAGCAGATAGATTTAATTCAGAACTTTCTCCAGCACACATATCAGCTTCAAATTCATGGACGAACTTCTGATGAATGTCATCTTCAAGGTCTTGATTTACAGCTTCAATGTCATACTCTGATTCAAAATCATAATCATCTTCTTCGGGTAACTCATATGTAGAAGCTGCTGAATTGCAATATGTGCCTATATTGGTCAAAAGGTGGCAGACACCCTACAGTATAACATAAGAGTAAACGTAAGACTCAAAGAAATCAGATATTGGGAAAACATTCACATAATAAATAGGAAAAAAAGAACCAAACAGTAAGGGGATAAAAGAAATGAAAACAATTTTCTTGCATATAAAGAAGGTACAAAAATCTTTGAATTCAATACTAACTTTCTAATTCTAACTAGCTGGCATGGCTAACACTTTAGTAAGCACTAAAATAGCAGACACTTGAGTCACAAAAGCTTGTGCCTTTTTTTTATTCAATGAAGAGGAAAAGAGTTTGAACAGAACGTGCATAGGCAATGGCCTGCAAGTATATCACCTCAAAAGCCAGGAGATTGAAAGCCAGTAGGCAGCAACGCAGGAACACACCCAAGTGGCTATTTGGATCCAAAAAGATCTGATCATCTTCCACATGTGCACCATCGGGAGTTGCAAGTACACCTGATAAATTAAATCATTTTAGACTAAAGCAAAGGAGGAATTTCAATGCATCTTTCAGCCGTAAATGGGCAAAACCAAAATATAATATTTATAATACCCCGTATCTTATCAAAGAAGTTAAATAAATCATCAGGCGAAGTCAATGACGATAGACTGCTCATCAACTGATCACATAACCAATCATTGACTAACCCATCAATTGCCTTCAACTGGTTGATAAGTTCTTCAAGAGAAGGTTCCAGAAAATCATCACAGGACTGCACACAAGGAAAATGGCATATGTCAGCGACATGAATCAATTAATGACTTTCATTTACAGCCGAGTAGAAACCATAGGTGAATTCCATAAGCTATAAAGGTTACTTTCAAATTGGAGCTACAATCGCATTAGGAGCATCATTGGCCAAATATAAATTGTGCTTAATAATCATAAATGCACTTAAGAATTAAGATCATCTCAAAGCTAACCTGCGTAACTTTCAACGATCTGAAAGTAACCTACATATTCGTTCTGTATAGTATCTTACAGTGATCTCTGACTAAAAAGTAGAGCCTGTGTTCTTCTAGCAACTAGTAAACCCCAATAACAAATTTACAAAACTACAGTACAATTGTGCTCCACAGACTAAATTAAGAATAATAACTTTTCAGTAGCAATTTATTCCTCAATTTTCTAAATTTATCTTTAAACTTGTCATGAAAAAAAAACTTGAAAAAGACTGAACAATATTGAACCATCCAGGCACCACATTTAGCTTTTCTAGTACCTGAAAACTAAGCAAGATGCAATCTTTAGCTCGATAGAGAATGTTAATCTATCAAATTTTAAGAGACGAAGAAAAAAATCACCCCGAAAAGGTAGCTATTCGAGAGGGGGAACCCAACTCTCCTTTAGACTCACAATTGACTCCCCATTTAGACAATGTGGAACTAAATTGACAAATTTCCCCAGTTATTCGGGAAAATTATAAAAAAAATTGCTGGGGTAGAGAGTGAGTTACAAACCCTAGTAAGAGAGAAGAGGAAGAGGCCGAGACGATTGTGCTGAGAAGCAGACTGAAAGGGGAAGGGGACGGACTGCTGAGCTGGCGGAGCGAAGACTTGGATGAGGTGGCAGATGGCGATCTTGTGAGGGGTGAGGTCGAACACGCCGGAGGTCTTGCTGCCGCCTTTGGAACTCACGCCGTCGAGGATCCTGCTCATTGCTGAAGGCGGACGATTTGCTGAAGTTTCAGGGATTAGGGTTATGGTTTTTGAATAATTGGGAAAGGATTTCGGGGACTTTGAGAAGTTGAGATCGAGGGGCGGGATCTGTGAAATGAGGAGGGAGAAAAGAGAGCAGCGGAACTGGAACTTTCAACTTGGAAAAGACATAATATTTTGGTTTAAATAAATATGACAAACATCATCGACGCGGGGATAGCGACGCGGGGATAGCTCAGTTGGGAGAGCGTCAGACTGAAGATCTGAAGGTCGCGTGTTCGATCCACGCTCACCGCATTTTTAAATTTGTTATCCTTGTCAAGTATAGATATAGAATTTTGCATATATAACTCTCAAATCCTGACGTTTGGAATCGTGCCCTCTATTTCTCTCACATTATATTTTTGGACTCTCCCCAATGGATATTTTACGTTCCAAAAATTTAATCTGTTACACATCTAAATAGAAGCTTTTGCATATATACCTATCAAATATTTCATGTATATTTGCAAATTGAACTATCGAATCTTGGTATCTGTAAAATTACTCTCCACTTCCCTCACACTAGTGTGAACACCGTGCAAAGCACGGCATATCTTTTTTTTCCCCCGCTACAATAATCCCGGTTTTAAATGCTACAATTTTTTTAATTGCTACAGTGGTTTTTAGAAATGCTGTTTTGCCCGTACGCTACAGGAATTTTTCAATTTTTCTACTTGCTACAATAGTTTTTCAAAAAATGCTATTGTACCGTTTCTTGATTGCTACAATAAATGATATTGTTGCATTTACTGTAATATGAATAGTGAATCTTGGGTTCTCCTATTTGTATAGAGGAATAAATTTGATTTTACCCCTCCCACATAACAATGTTGATTTTTAAGTTGGAAATGTTAAGAAAATTTAATAATTTTCAGTAAGATTGCAAAACCTTTTTATAAAGCTATAACTCATTGGGAGGTAATTTTGCAAAAACCAATATTTAGTGCGGCAAATATGCAAAAAGTAGAAATTTTTTATAGGTATACACGTGAAAACCCCTTTTAAATAATTGCATCCTTTTATGATTTCACCTCAACAAATCTTGTTAATTTGTAATATATTACATTTTTCAAAGTAATGTATATGTAATTTTTAGAAGAATCAATGTTTATATATGTTATGTTGTCTTTTTATTACGGTGTAGAAAAATAAAAAAATTTAAACATATTACAATTCATGTTTGGTAAATATTAGCTCTTTGGATGTAAAATCAACCGCATGTTTTGCCCAAGAAGTTGCATTTATATACGCTCCCGTGATCGGCTATAATTATGATCCATAAGGATTCCGTGCAAATAATCTAACGATCTTTTGTATCTCGTAGCAAATTCTGTCTATTATTTTTGACAAATTTTGAATCAGTCAAATTACCTGAACTTGACCATGAGGTTTTTAGTAAAAGTGCTTAGGACTTTGGTTTAATATGACTCAATGCACGACCCTATTTATTTGCATTATCAAAATCAACAATTAAATACAATAATTTATTTTGCAATATGTGAGTCGTCCAGGTAGTAAATTTATTTGAATCTCTCTTATGAATGCTATCATTTCCTAGCATATGTTTTGATACTAGTTCACAGCAATACCCAATTTAGGAAATGTTTATGATCTAGCAATGAATATTGTCAAGTCATAATTTGTGCTACCTTAACTTCATCTACACCGTCGTCTGATTCCTATTGTGGATCAAGGTTAACCTCGTTATTCATGTTTCTTTCTTTTTTAAAAAATTAGGGGAAAGTGCTAATAAGAGATCCAGGATGATCATTCTATGGATAGGGAAAATAGCAAGACAAAAATCAAATTATAGCAGAGATTTCCACGTTATAAAAGACATTTTCTGTGTACTAAAATCAATAACAATTATCGAGTAGGTGCAAAGCAAATACTTACGGGTCAGTTTGCCAATCTCTCAATGGAATTAACATCGATCATGATCCCATTTTTAAGAATAATTTCATTGGGAAAAAAAACTAAACTAGTGTTGCCCCAATTTTCCCAGGTTAAAAAGACCCTTTTAAACCAGTTATGTTTTGATCCAATCCTTTTTTGAATCAAAACAAACTTAATTTATCCCAAAGTTGTAGCAAGATTAGTCCTGACCAGTTTTGAGGAGTTTGCTAAACTAACTATTTTTTTACTTCTCATTTAGGGTTAGTTTGTTTCAATGCACATCTAGCTGCGTAATAACGTGCACAAATTGCATTTTGTGATACTTTGTGTGACATGGGGGACATGGGACCCACCCATGTGTGTGGTGTGGTTTGTGGTTTCCGCGTGAACGAAGGCGAAGCCGCGTGAACGAAGGCAACGAAGGCCCATGAAGAAGGCCCACCCGAATATAATCATATATATATATA
>BQKN01065175.1:21147-34199 GCA_022839385.1 Asparagus kiusianus
ATATATATATATATATATATATATATATATATATATATATATATGATTGTGATTTTTAGAGGGGTGCAGGAGGTGTGCGGCTGCGGAACAGAAGCGTGTGCGAGGAGTTTTTTTGGCGGCTGCGAATCAAGGTATTCGGTTGTGGGCGTGCAAAACAGAGAAGAAAAATTGTGGCTGCAGGGTGCGGACGCAGAGGCTGTTCTTGGAGAAAAACGCAGTTTTTTGTTTAGTGTTTTGTGCATCCCCTTTTGAGAGAGATAATTATGTGAGGGATTTGAGAGTTTGTGTGAGGGTTTAGATTGAGTGATTGTAAACCCTAGTTGTATCTCTCCCTCTATTAGTAGATCTCCCCCTCCTTGCCCGGTGAACGTAGGCAGTTTGCCGAACCACGTAAAAATTTGTGCTCTTGCCGTGATTTGTAATAGCTTGTAGGATCCCTCGACAGGTCAGTCCTAGAACTGATGAGAGGAAGAGCCGATATCTCACTTTGTTAAGATATCCGCTTCAGATTCTTGTTTCCTTTGTGAGACAGGAATTCTTTCGATCTAATCTCTTGTTGTGCACCTTGCGCACCGGAGGTGCTGCCGAAATTTCCGCTGCGCACAACAAATGGTATCAGAGCTCCGGATTGGATTTGGGAGCTTGTTCGAAGGATTCCCTGAAGGATTCCTATTTGAATAATTAGATCGACAACATGGGTGAAACAAGCACATCCGGATCGTCTCTTATGAAGACGAAACATAGTTTGAGCATCAATAACATGAAGATTGATGTTCCGAAGTTCGACGGTAAGATTAATTTCGAATTGTGGAGGTGTCAGGTGATGGACGTCTTGGACGCTCAGAATTTGGAGGAAACTCTTGAGTTACAAGAGAAACCTGCCGATATGGAAGCTAAGGTTTGGAAGAAGATGAATAGTAAGGCGTGTGGAGTTATTCGGTCATGCTTGACGCCGGATCTTATTTATGACGTGATGAACGAGACGTCAGCGAAGAAGATGTGGGAAACACTCAATGAAAAGTATCTTACTAAAAGTATTAAGAATCGGCTTCACTTGAAGAAGAGGTTTTACCAGTTCAAGATGAAGAGGGGAGTTTCCATTAGGGAGCATGTTAACAACTTCACAAAGCTACTTTCAGACATGGCTAATGTGGATATCATGGTTGAGGATGAAGACAAGGCGATGCTACTTTTGTGTTCGTTGCCCGATGATGATTATGATACTTTTATCCTAACTATAATTAATGGAAGAACTACTGTTAGTTATAAGGAGGTGACCTCAGCGTTGGTGGATTATGAGTTGAGGAAGAGTGTTGATGAGTCCTCCGAGAAGGCATCGGGAGATAGATTAGTAGTTCAAGGCCGTGGTTCAAACCGAAGCAGAAGGTCGCGGTCTAGAGGTGCACATCGTGGGATTCGTAGGAATCAGTGTGCCTTTTGTAAAGAGGATGGACATTGGAAAGCCGAATGTCCAAAGTTAGATCGAGCCGAGAAGAATAAGGGGAAAGCTGTACAAGCTTCAGAGGTGAATGTTGTCAAGACTAGTGGCAACAATTCAGATTCGGATTCTTCGGGCTATTCGTTGTCTGCACTACCGTCAGTTTGTGTTGCCAACTCTGCAGAGTGGATGTTGGATTCGGGTGCTTTATATCACGTTTGCCCTAGGAGGGATTGGTTCTCCAGCTTTCAGAAGTTGGAAAGAGATGATGTTGTGCTCATGGGTAATGGACATGCATGCTCTATTGGTGGTATTGGTACCGTTCGTATTCGGATGTATGGCGGAGTGATTCAGGAGTTGGAAGAAGTAAGGTTCGTTCCACAGTTGTCGAAGAACATCATTTCACTAGGAGCTTTGGTGGCATCTGGCTATAAAGTGACCTTGGTGAATGCACGCTTGAAGGTCACATTAGGGTCCATGATTGCGATGAAGGGCGTCAGAAGGAGCAATTTGTATTATTTGCTCGGAAGCACGGCGATTGATAATCACATTTTATTACAATTTTATATCATCATTATCTATTTTATATGAATAAATATATCACTAATAATTGATTTTATCTTTAATTACAGGTTAATAAAGAATAAATCCCAAAAATCTCATCTCTCAACAAAGGCCCTTGAGTAAATGAAGAAATAAGAGAAATTCAAGAAGCCAAAGTGAATTTTAAAAGGCCCAAGGCCCATCAAAAAAAATGATTACACCAAAGAGTTGGAATGGACTTGGATGCAAAGAGTTGGAATGAATGGACTTGGATGCAAAGATTAAAAACACCATGACCAGCTGCGACGAAGTTGGAGTTTAATTGTGGGCCGGACTTGTTTTAATTTGCTGCAGAGTTTGCAAGGAGTGGGCCGAAAATCATATGAATTGGGCCAGTTGCTGATTGACTTGGCTTGGATTTTCAATTATCAAATGAATCATTATGTGCAAATCACCATGGGCCGGACCTGAAGAAAGATTTGTTTTGGAAATTAAGCACCGAAGACTTGCTGCTGGAGATCAATTTATGTTTTGAGGCCGGATGTGGATGCTGCACTTGGATGTTAAATGGGCCGGATTTTCATTTTTTAAATCAAATGACCGGACCTGCTGGCATGGGCTCCAGAAAATTATATTGGGCTGCAGAAAATTGTATTGGATTTTGATTTTCTTTTGAAAATCAAATAAATCAATTAGGCCTCTTATGTTGGGCTAGAGAAGAACAAAAAGCAAATTCAAAGGTGGAGATTGTTGCTTGGGGCTCAAGACAAATCCAATGGCTCATATTCATTGAAGATTACTATAAATAAGTGTAGAGAGTGAGGGGTTAAGAGTGTGAAAAATTTTGTAAACTCCTTTTGGAGAGGAGCGCTACTCTTAATTGAAAAGGCCTTCCAAAAATTATAACTTTAGTTACAATTAATAATAATAATTTTTCCCTCTTTAAATTTGTTCTTTCTCCTCTTTGTTGAATGATGAGGATGGAGATGAAGAACAAATTGAAGGTTTGCATTTCTTTTCTGTTTTATTTCTTTTTAGTAATTTCTTTATTATTGCTTATTAGTTAGATTTAAATTCATGCTTGTAGTGTAGATTTATTTTCTTGTCTTTTTATTTCTTTTTGCACTTTAATTTGTAGAATAGATTTATTTTCTTGTATTTAATTTTTGTAATATATTTTGTAGTTTAGATTTTTATTTTCTTTGTAGTTAGATTTATTTCTTGTTCATAGTTTAGATTTTTCTTTTCTTTTTATTTTTGTAATTAGTTCTTTTCTTATTTTTATTTCTTAAAGATGTGAATTTAATTCTTGTAGGAAGTTTAGAATTATATGAAACTAGTCTAATTTCCTTTATATTATATGAATTATTCTCTTGCACTTAAAATATTCATGTTTAGGATAATCAACTAGAGAACTAATCGGTAGAAGAAGAATTTGATAGGTTATGTTTATCTTAAATGGTTTGATATGTTATGCTTATGAATTCTAGGATTATTATCATGTTGTTGTTCTTATCATGAATAGTAATTTTGACTTAGATGATAATTTGATAGGTTATGCTTATCTTAAATGGTTTGATAATCTATGCTTAATAAATCTAAGTTGAAATATGGTAAAAAAAGAATAGTTTGTATTTTGTAATTGAAATTGGTTAGTGGATTATATTCTAGATTTCTTACCTCTTTTGAATCCTTCATCTTAACTTTCTTAAATTTTCTTTTCATTCTTGGTTTATTTCTTGATTTTATTCATTCTTCTTTCTTGCCTTGTGATTTCATTTATTCTTTGATTCTTTTTTCTCTAAAATTCAATTTATTATCTCTTGCACATAAATCAAAATAACCGCTCCTCACAATCACACTTATTCTTTATTCCTAATTGTCATGCACAAAACATAAGAAACATTTCTAATAATCTCTTAAAATCACCTTCCTTGTGGGATCGATATTTTTTATACTATAACTTGATAAATTGTGCACTTGTAATTTTGGTACATAATTATGCCGCATCTGCGATTGATAGGGAGATTACGACTTCATCAGATTCGGCTAGACTGTGACGTTGTTTGATGCTGGGTTATTTGATTGGTAATGCCGTGCATAGGTTATTGAGGAGTGCTATGACCTACAGTTTGAAGTCCTGTGAAACCATTAGTATGAGCAAGAAGACCAAGGTGGAGTTAGGCACTTCTATCCATCATTCGAGGGGTCTTCTGGGGGGTGTTCATTCAAGCATTCGGGGGCCTTCCAAGAGAGCATCATTGGGAGGTAATAGGTATGTGGTTTTCGCAGTTGGGGATTGCTCTAGGCATTGGTGGGTTGCAACCAAGTCCCGTTGGTGTGAAGTCCTAGAAGCCCGTAACAGATGGAGGAAGTGTGTTGGTAGAAAGATAACCCGACGTTCTGGTTATGGTTGGGGTTCTTTCTTGCGATTGTGCTGAGCTCACGGCAATAGGAGACACTTCATTGGTGTGGAAACTTTGAGGCGACGTGATGAGATGGCAAATTTGGGGAGCTGTTCCTTTCTGGAGGAGGATCAGCGTTTGATGTTGAGCATTGGCATTGGTGTGCGGGCTACGACATGTTTGGGTCATCTTATGTATGGGTTGCCGACTGCTGCATGTAGAGATTTTGGATCTGGTGGAGATTTTGGGTTGCGTCGGATGTTTGGCTACCCAGCACTTGGTCACATCGTGGATGTGAGATTTGATCTGATAGCACATTTGGGATTCAGAGGCGTGTTTGATTATTAGGTATTGGCTTCTGACTTTGTTCTGAGCAGACATGTCACGTTTGACTCTCAACAGGTGGAGAGTGGTGATCAGATATTTGGGACATCGCAGCGGGTGGAGAGTGATGCTACTCCACGTTGGGTGGAGACTCCAGATCATACTGCATTATTTGAGATTCCAGCTGATGTGACACAGATTGGGAATCATGTTGTTTTGGACGCAGATGATAGGTTGATTGATTCGAGTGCAGCTGATAGATGTAGTCTAGACATGGCTGTTGGTTTATCTCAGGTGGAGGTGTTTGGATTGTTTCAGTTTAGGGCCATTGGAGGTACTATCATCCGCAGACTTGATCGTGATGTTGGAGAAGGGTTGCAAACTCTTCTATTGGATTGAGGTCGTTAGCGGCCATTTGGGTGAACTACGTGAAGGCTTGATTCCTTGGGCAAGAGGATACGTAGGCAGTTAGTTTTTGATGCAGCCGATTTGGTGAGTAGATATCGACATTTGGGTGAGTGTTCGCACTCCCGTTTGGGTCTCGACTTGTGTGGATGGAGTCTGTTGTCATGAGTCCGTTGTCGTGGCGTACTGGATGTAACAAGTGAGGCATTTGTTTTGGTTGGTGTCGGCTCAGTTTTGGAAAACTTTGCCGAGGTGGAGAATTGTGACATGGGGGACATGGGACCCATACATGTGTGTGGTGTGGTTTGTGGTTTCCGCGTGAACGAAGGCGAAGCCGCGTGAACGAAGGCAACGAAGGCCCATGAAGAAGGCCCATCCGAATATAATCATATATATATATATATATATATATATATATATGATTGTGATTTTTAGAGGGGTGCAGGAGGTGTGCGGCTGCGGAACAGAAGCGCGTGCGAGGAGTTTTTTCGGCGGCTGCGAATCAAGGTATTCGGCTGTGGGCGTGCAAAGTAGAGAAGAAAAATTGTGGCTGCAGGGTGCGGACGCAGAGGCTGTTCTTGGAGAAAACGCAGTTTTTTGTTTAGGGTTTTGTGCATCCCCTTTTGAGAGAGATAATTGTGTGAGGGGTTTGAAAGTTTGTGTGAGAGTTTAGATTGAGTGATTGTAAACCCTAGTTGTATCTCTCCCTCTATTAGTAGATCTCTCCCTCCTTGCCCCGTGGACGTAGGCAGTTTGTCGAACCACGTAAAAATTTGTGTTCTTGTCGTGATTTGTAATAGCTTGTAGGATCCCTCGACAGGTCAGTCCTAGAACTGATGAGAGGAAGAGCCGATATCTCACTTTGTTGAGATATCCACTTCAGATTCTTGTTTCCTTGGTGAGACAGGAATTCTCTCGATCTAATTTCTTGTTGTGCACCTTGCGTACCGGAGGTGCTGCCGAAATTTCCGCTACGCACAACACTTTGTACTATCGAAAAACAATGGAGAGACCACTAATTTTAGATCACAATCATTCACTATTGAACGGGTGATTACGATTCATTATAAATTTAGCACTTTCACACCTCATGAATTGCACTTGTTCCTAGTTGATTTTAGATGAAGAATGGTAATCATCCTCTAAAAATAATAGACGAGTAATATCAATATAGTGGTCTCGCCTCTCCTTTTATTAGATGAAATAAAAAACCATTAAAAATCTAAATTTTTCCTGTCAATTTCATAAATTTCGTATCACATTCTTTACCAAAAAGGTATTCAACCCTTTTTCTTACTTGGGACTCCCCCTAAAAAGAGGTTCTCTATCAAAAAGAGAGTGGCAACCTCTCTTAGATTCATTCAAAAAGAAGCTCTCTTTATGGAAAAACAAAACTCTCTCCATTGGTGGTAGGTTAACTCTCCTGAACTCTGTCCTCTCCTCCATCCCTCTCTACTATATGTCATTTTTTAAGCTGCCGATATGGGTTATTAAGGCCATAGATAAATCAGTAGAAATTTCCTCTGGAATGGCTGCCTCAGCTACTCAAGAACAAAATGTCTTATCAACTGGGGGATCGTCTGTAAGTCTAAGGAAGAAGGAGGGCTTGGGGTTATTGATATCCCCTCTTTTAATTCAGCTCTCCTCTCCAAATGGATTTGGAAAATTTTCGACAGAACCTCATTTCTCAGCAAAGTGTTTTTCTCTATTTATTCAAAAAATGGAGCAAACCCCATTGCTCACCAACCAAAGATGTCATCTTCAAGATTTATTCAAGATCTATTCTCCATTCAATCCACTTTCTTTAATATTGTCAGATGGAATTGTAGACATCAAAAATTGCCTGTAGGTCTCCACGAACAGCTCAGTGTTAAGGAACGACAATGAACGTCACTATTTGGTTCACAGGAGTTCGATTGACGTCGGTGAACGCTTGAAGTGAATTGACGAACTACGTGAGCTGACAGAATTTCAGAATAACGAAGGCACGGGCTAATCGGGAGCCCCACGATGTTTACAAAAGGAACAACGCCCTTCGTGTCTCGTTCATCCTACAGATAATCTAACCATCGGAGCTGATAGAACTCTTCGTCAGACTTCCAACGCACTTCGAATCACTAAAATCCGAGTTCGGACGAAGAATTTACAGTGGAAGCGGACGAATGCACCTCAACGGAGCGTCTCGGTCAATGTGAGACACCCCAGGGGTGTCTTGGATTTTCTGAGACACCCCAAGGATGTCTTGGAATTTCCAAGACACCCCAGGGGTGTCTTGGATTTTCTGAGACACCCCAGGGGTGTCTCGGAATTTCCGAGACACCCCAAGGGTGTCTCGGATTTTCCGGGACACCCCAGGGGTGTCCCAACGCGGATTTGGGCCCTGTAGCCCGTTTTAACCGCTCCGTTATCCCCTCAAGCCTATAAATACAAGCCTTAGGCCTCATTTTTTTGAGATCTGGAGTTTTGGTGCCTCGGCGAAGCCCTGCCGGATTGAAGACTTAAAAGTACACAGATTTCAGAGAGGAGGAGAGATCGGATCGAGTTCTTCAACGCAAGAGAGAGTTCTTCGTCAGATCTACATTACCCGCATCCATTCCTTAGCATTACCCCTCGTCGGTAATCCTAAGAAGAGCAAATATCTCGCTTTTTCCGAGATAGGCGCTTCAGTTTCTAGATCTCCTCGCGGATCGACGAAGCTCTGCCCAATTTTTCAGCAATCAGATCTGATCGACGGTGGTCCACGGATAAACCCCGGCACAGGCAAAGATCCCACACAAACAGAAGACCGATAAACGATCTCTGTGTTTGTTTGATAAAGTTGTAAACTTTTTTTATTTTCATTGTGTAAGGAGATCTTATAAAAAGATCAACTTTTTATTTCATTCGAGTTTATTGTAACGACTAAAATTGTAATAGATTCGATAGCAATGAAAACAGTAACTTTCACCGCAAACAGGAATGTTGGAGATGGCAATACTGGCAGTTTTTAGCATGACAAATGGTCTTCAGCAAATACTCTTAGCAGTCTCTTCCCTAATGCATATAAGCTAGCCCTCTCAAAAAACTGCAGCATTGGTTCGCAAGGTAGATTGCTCAATAATTCATGGAATTGGCACCCCCTAATTAGAAGGGGTATTTCCCCTAATGAAAGGGCAGACATTCTCCATCTCCACTCTTTCTTAGAGCATATTAATCCAGGTGGCCCATCTGAGCTGGATGATTTACGGTGGCCTCTTCATTCTTCGGGCATTTTTACTGTAAAATCCTTTTACTCATTTGTTACTTCAGGGGGTATAAAATCCCAGTTCTTCAACACGATTTGGAAATCCAACATTCTCTTAAAGGTAAAAGTCCATCTCTGGATTATTTCTAAAAAGAAGCTAAATACAAGAGATAATTTGATCAAAAAAGAATGGAACGGTGACCCAAGTTGCCCTTTCTGTCATTGGGAAACAGAAACCCACGATCACTTATTTATCCATTGCTCCTTTGCTCGCGATGTTTGGAACTCCCTTCTCCCCCTCTTTCCATCTAACATCTGGCCTACGACCATGGAAGAATTGTTGCTGCTTCACAAAGTTCCTAATATTTGCTCAGATACTAAAGCTATATGGAAGATCCTGTTGCCATGTTTTTGTTGGTGGATCTGGTTCTGTAGAAATTCTCTAATTTTCAAGGATATTCAGCCTATCTCGCTTCCCACTGCTTCTAATATTGCGAGATTTTCTATATTCTGGTCAGGTACAGAAGATGACAGGATGGCTAGGAGGCTTCGTAGGGCATCCTTCAATCTCGGCTTTCAGTAGCTAGCCAAGAAGAACACCCCTGATGATGCTGGGGACAATTTCTCTAGCAACTAAGCACCTGCGACTCTAGTCCCTGCAGGAAGTAGAATCATTATGTGAAGATGCTCCCTTTTGGTTAAGCTGCTAGCTGCGTCTAGCATAGTTACAGTTTTTAGTCGAAGTACTGAAACTGATACAATCCCCTCTTTGTACTGTTGTATTACCTTTTGGTGTTTTATTTTCTCTAGCTGCAGGAAAAAAGTAGGTCTAGTGTGGTAGGTGACGACAATGGTCCGCTCCCTACTCACTTATCCCACTGTGTTTTCTCCACCTAGAGTTGATATATATTCCTCTTCTGAACTTTTTTCAATATATTTAAATGAACAGGGCACCTCACCCTGTTTCTCAGGCTAAAAAAAAAGGTATTCAAAGACCAGCATTTCTAATCGTGACAATCTATTGATCTGCACACATTTCAATATATTACAAAATTTATCATCTTCCAATTTCATCCTTTTAATTGAAAATAAAATACAATCATCAATTAAATAATATATGATTACTGATTAGAAGCAATGGTCACAAAACTACTTTCTCTGATAAAGAAGAAAAGCCTACAGTAGGCTATTTCACTGCTCACCTAGGCTAATGTTTGGCAAAAGTTTAATGGATAATGATCAAGTAGAATGATTAACATAGTTAACCCAGTTATCAAATCGAAGAATTAAATTATTACCTATTACATATGACTTATTTTAATAATTACGAACATTTTTTGAAAGTTGAATAAGTAAAAGACAATTATGCCCCTCACGATTTCACATATTCATAAGCCCAATTAACTCACCCGCCACCTAACCCATGTTGATCATTTTAACAACAATGGTAGATCATGATATACTTATTTGCCAAACATGTAAAATTTGAAAGAAAAAATTTCTAATTCTTTAAATTTACATAACACTTTGGATTATAATCCATGAATAATTTGGGCTAAATATCAAATCTCCCCTCCCCCCACACAAAAACAAAAAACAAAAAAAGGAAGGAGGAGAAAACCCCCCTTAAAAGCACGTTTTTCCCCACAAGTTTTCTTATAGTTAAAAGAGGATTCTTGGTAGCCTCTAAACTTAAAGGGGGTTTCTCATATTTTCAAAGTTACGGAGAGTTATCCGGTAATCGTCCAATTTGGAAGGTGTTTTATATTTAGCCAATAGATTATAATCCAAGTCCCTAGCTTAACCCACTGTAAAATACTACTAACTAATTATATTTTCAGAAAATATTTTAAAATACAATAACATAAGATCCCATAAATCCACAAAGCCCCATGAGCAAAGTATCCAACCCTCCCCCCACCACAGCCAGGAACTCTCAAAACAAAATCTCATCACCACACCGAAGCCACAATCCCTCCTCCAATCCCCACTCTCCTCCCATCCCCACCTTATCCCCTCCTTCCCTCCCACCTTATCTCCCCTCCCTCTCAAAACTCGTCTCCCTCCCTCCCTCCAACCTCAAACCCAACAAAAAAAAAAAAATTCAAAAAAAAAAAAAAAAAAAAACCCGAAAAAAAAATGGCCACCCTCTCCTCTCTCCCCTCAAACCCTCTCAAGCCCAAACTCGCCCTCCAACAGCCCGCCAAGCCGAAGCTCCCCATCGTCTCCTGCTGCTCCAACGAAAGCACCCAACAAAACCCATCGTCGGCCGTCAAGAACTTCTCGGCCGCCGTCGCCCTCTCCTCAATCCTCCTCTCCTCGGCAACCCTCGCCCCTCCCCCCGCGGCCGCCGACATCGCCGGCCTGACCCCGTGCAAAGAGTCAAAACAGTTCGCCAAGCGCGAGAAGCAGTCCCTCAAAAAGCTCGAGTCCTCCCTCAAGCTCTACGCCCCCGACTCCGCCCCTGCCCTCGCCATCAAGGCCACGATGGAGAAGACCAAGCGCAGGTTCGAGAACTACGGCAAGTTCGGGCTCCTCTGCGGGTCCGACGGGCTGCCGCATTTGATCGTGAGCGGCGATCAGAGGCACTGGGGCGAGTTTGTTACGCCGGGGTTGCTGTTCTTGTACATCGCCGGGTGGATTGGGTGGGTCGGGAGGAGTTACTTGATCGCGATTCGGGGGGAAAAGAAGCCGACGCAGAAGGAGATCATCATCGACGTGCCGCTGGCGAGCAGGTTGCTGTTTAGGGGGTTTATCTGGCCGGTGGCTGCTTACAGAGAGCTGGTTAATGGCGAGCTTGTGGTGCCGGATAAGGATGTTAGCATCTGGGGCTGAGGGCAAGGTAGGGGACTCTCTCTCTCTCTCTTCTTTTCTTCAGATTGTATCTTGATTTATGCATCAGTAAGTTAAGTCTGCAGTGATTTGTACATGTACAATGTAATTATAAAAAAAAACACTGGTTGCATTATGTTTTATAACTACACTGTATAGTTGTAGGGGTTTAATTAAATTATGTAGTTAGCAACTGTATTACAAATGAGTTTAGTCGCAACTTCGCTTCGGAACATGTGCCTAACAATAAGCCACATCTGGCATTTTTCTTTAATCATAATGGTCATGTTTTAAACTTTAAACGTTTTCTATTGTAAAATTCTACTAAAGGATAGACAGTAAACCGATGGTGGCTCATCATCTGACTCGAGTAATTTCTTGACGTTTTAGTGCACTGAAGCTAGGTGTGGGAATGTATGGAAGATGGCTAAATATAAATATTTGGGAAAATTGTGTTAAGTCCCCAATTTTTTGAACCTCGTGTGACCAACCCCTTCAATCTTTTTACCATGTGATTCAACCCTCAAAATCCAGATCTATGTGATTCAGCCCTTAGTCATTGTTCCTTGCCAACTAAGCACACACAGAGAGAGAAACAAAAAAAATCCCAAAATGCTCTTATCTGCTCCATTCTTCTCTCTCCAGATCTAATAGTCATGGCTCCTCCTCTCCTCCTATCTCCTGACCCATCTCCTTCCTCCTCTCTCCCTCTTCCTTCTTTTTCTCTCAGACACTGACATCCCCCTCCGTCACCACTGTTCCTTGCCAACTAAGCACACACAGAGAGAGAAACAAAAAAAAATCCCAAAATGCTCTTATCTGCTCTATTCTTCTCTCTCCAGATCTAATAGTCATGGCTCCTCCTCTCCTCCTATCTCCTGACTCATCTCCTTCCTCCTCTCTCCCTCTTCCTTCTTTTTCTCTCAGACATTGACATCCCCCTCCGTCACCACTGAACTTAGGTGCACGCTCTGGCCATATTATTGATCTGGGGGTAAATATTACTTAGAAAAACTCAATATTATTCGCTCTTTTTGTCCTACCTATTTTCCCAGCTCTCTCTCTTTCTTTTCCCCTCAAAACCAAAAAAGCCCCAAATTTGGCCGGTAATAGCAATGACGAAACCTTCGAATTCGTCAGAGTTCTCCGTCAAACAACAGATCAGTCTTCGACACTAAAGGCGAAAAAGTGGCGGCGACACTGAAGGCGAAGAAGTGGCGGAGAAGGCGATGCTGGAGGAGGACGAAGAGGAGCTCGAGGCCGTCACAAGTTCCACAAGACCTCTAAGCTATCGTTTTTTAAAGAAATTTGTAATTACTATTTAAACATCGTGAAAAGATGAAAATTTAAAGAAATACCGGCTAAATGTGATTTTTAATAAATTTTGATATTAAGTTCAAGTCCAAGTAAGTTATCGGATTTTTTAATGTGAAGTTTAATATTTATGATGTTAAGTCCAATGAGTTACAACTTAAGTCCAATGGCTTTTATGTTAAGTCATTTGGGTTGAATAAGAAGCTAAAAGTAGAATGTTACGTGTAATTGATTATATGTTATGTCTAACTTCTAGTATATTAACTGCAAGTGAGAACATGCTAAGTCCAAAGCGTTCTATGTTAAGTCCAATTTATAGTATGTTAACTGCAAGTCGTTACATGTTAAATCCAAAGCGTTGTATGTTAACTCTAATTTGTAATATATTAACTGCAAGTTATTACATGTTAAGTCCAAAGCGTTGCATGATAACTCTAATTTGTAATATTTTAACTGCAAGTCATTACTTGTTAAGTCCAAAACGTTCTACGTTGAGTCCAAATTCTTGTATGTTAACTTCAAGCCGTTACATGTTAAGTCTAAAGCGTGGTATGTTAAGTCTAATTTG
>BQKN01065175.1:60315-73323 GCA_022839385.1 Asparagus kiusianus
GGGGGGGGGGAGTTTTCACTATTAGAAATCAAGAGGAACAAACTAGGGTTACAAATCTCTCATAAACCCTTAACAATCAACTCTCAATCTCTCCAATTGCTCCTAGGATAGAAGCCCAAATAAAACTCTCTCAATCTGCTCAAATTCGTCCTTGCTCTTAGCCCTAAAAAACACCCAAAAGGTATTTATAGGAACCCAAAACGAAACGGGTCAGAAAAACTAACCCAACTCAAAACCGCATCGTCGGTCGACCGGTACGGTCGACCGCGAACAATTCCGGTCGACCGGCCCGGTCGACCGACCACCTTCCAGTCAGATGCCGAGATGTCCAGAAACTCATCGGTCGACCGCGCCGGTCGACCGCCACAAAGCAGAACTCCTTCGGTCGACCGGGTCGGTCGACCGCCCCTGATCCAGGCGCCCAATGCCTCCCGTGCACGAATTCGGTCGACCGAACCGGTCGACCGACGCCAGTTTTGCCTGATTCTGAACTTATTCTGCAATTCCTTCACACAGTTCGTGTGTAGTTCTAATACATGAATTAGAATAACTGGAATCGAGTTAGAACTAACACAGTTCGTGTTTCTAATACATGAATTAGAACTAACATGAACCGAGTTAGAACTAACATAGTTCGTGTTTTGTTCTAATACATGAATTAGAACTAATATGAACTGAGTTAGAACTAACACAGTTCGTGTTTAGTTCTAATACATGAATTAGAACTATTATGAACTGAGTTAGAACTAACACAAATTATTTGTCCTTTAAAATAATACATAAATTAGTTCTAATACATAAAATAATACATGAATTAGTTTTAATACATGAACTGAAGTATTTTTGAGTTTACTTAACCATTATTTTCATCATTGTGATTTTGCATGGTGACGGACGAGTCAAATGGTGCCGCTGGAGCCCAAGCCAAGGCGACAGACGCGATGGAGGTCGGAGGGGGGAGGGGGGTTGGAGGAGGTGGAGGAGGCGGTGATGGGGGAGTGGAATCAACCGAGGCGGAGGAGGGCGGGGGGAGGGGAAGCGGAATGGTGAGGGAGGGGTCGCGCTGCGGGAGTGGGAGGGAGAGGTGTGGGCGACGGCGGGAGGACGAGCAAGGATGGCTTTTTTGTGGGTTTTTTTTATAACTAGTTTGTTGCTACTGTGAAGAGAGAAGGGCATTTTAGGGTTTTTTTTACTTTTTATCCTCTTTCTATGCTTAGTTGGCAGATAATAATTGCTAAAACAGGGTTGCGACACAAAATGTCATACTTCAAGGGGCTGAACCATATGAGAAAAAAGTGAATGAGCTGCAACACATGAAGATAGTGTTTTTGGGTTCTTGACACATTTTTCCCATGCAAAATGCTTTGATAGGAATTATACTTTATGCACCATCATTTAGAATAAGAGACTGTTTGAAATCAATCAACAAGTATTCGGTAAGAAGTTCATTAGTCCATTTTTGCAATTGAAAAATGTTGAGAGTTTTGTTAGAACGCGATGTCTCACCTCGCGATTGTTTTCTCTTTAAATACTCTGTAGAATTAGAAATAAAAAGTCAGATCATTTTCTTGGATGAATTTCATGCATATACTTGAAGTCTGACAACGGTTTAGTCATCGTTTGGTAAGGTGTATGAAGCGGGAAGACAAGATGAAATGAGGTCCAATGAGATGCAAGAAAGTATATACGTATTGTTTTTTTGTTTGATAGGAGGGGGTGAGAGAGAAAAAAATTTAATTTGAAGTTCATTTTCTCTTGAATCTCTCCAATTTAAAGGGATCCATCTCTCTCCTCATTTTTAGTTCATTTTAAACTATCTCCTACTCTAGCTCACTTCCCTTTAGGGGGTGTTTGGTTCACTAGTGGGCAAGAATAGGATTAGAAATCCATTTTTTTTATGGATTCCTACCTATTCTATAAAAAAATTTAAGACAAGTTTATAGATTCATGGAATCCTTTTTTTTCCTATGTTTGTTTCATAACATGAAAAGATAAAATCCAACTTTATAGAAATCCTTCAATTTCTAATATTTAGTTTGGTTTAGAATGAAAAATTTTTAGGATAAAGGGTGAGTTCCAACGGCTAGTATACCATATTTTGGGTTGTTTGCAATCTTCGCAAGAACTTCATTTGGAGATTGATTCATGTAGCGATCCTGTAACTCATTCATTGCTTGTAGGATTTTATTAAAATACCTACTAACTGTTTCTCCCAATCTTATGAACTCGTTCCTTATTATTCTATTTTTAGTTTTATGACCCGTTATACTTAGGAACATAGTGAGATGTTCTTCGACTTGAACTTGTCTGATATCCTTTAACAAACCGGTTGCTTTCATTACTTCAGCAAGTTAAAAAAGGCACTCAGTCTCATTCTAATTTAAGATCGACAACTATCGCTGTAGCCTTCCAATACACGTTTGAAGTGAGCTTCTCTACAATAATTTTTTTTTGATTTTTTATTCCTTCATACAAGATGAAACTCTCTTGCGCTTAGCATGCATTCTAAGAATACAAGTTATTATCGTGACCATAGCAGAAATAGCTGTATTAGCATACATCATTTGTAATTATTCTTCATCTATGTTATCCATCTACATCTATTGTAAAATTAGTATATATTTACAACTTAATAGTTCTACTCATTGAAGATTAAATATAATTATATAACTAATAAAAATATTAAAATTGCAATGAAGATATCTAAATATCCACAAACATGATATCAAGTAATGAAACAACTATTTCATATTTGCATCCTAAGCATGCACGCTACCCAAACAAATAAAAATTAGGTTTTCAGTCCATGTGTTTAATCGTTTGAAGGATGTATTCAATAAAAAATAATTCAGAGAATTGAAAATCATTAATCAACTATGTAACAAAATCCTTGATTTACAAGAGATTAGACATGTAATAATTTATGAAAACCAACGTAGTCTAGTACCCATGTTCATTTCTTCAGATCAAGCACAATGAAATGATCATAAGAGAAGGGCGAAAAGTTTTATACCTGCAGTTGTCAAGGGGATAATTCAGAAATAGATGCTACAACCCCACCGAAGCCAACGCACCCACTGAACAGAACAACCCCACCGAACCCCACCGACAGAAATCAAAGCAACAACCAAATACTAAGGTCGAGAATGGATCACCGACAAATAGCATCGAGCCAAGTCTTAAAAAAATAAATCAAAGAGCGGTTACAGAAGAAGCACGAAGAGGATGAAGATGAAGTGGGAGAAGCCGAAGCCAACAAACCCACCAAACCGTAGATCAAGTTCGAGAAGGGATCACCGCTGCACAATGGTCGAGCCTCGTCTTCGAAAAGGAAATAGAAGAACATCCTGAGAGGAGGCATGAAGAAGATTGAGAAGAGGCGGGAGATGAATAGCGGGAGCGGCTGATCCAGATTTAGGGTTCGTCGTGAAGAGGCGGAATAACCAACATGTTAACTAATCGATTACGATAAATTGGATCGGATTTTGCAGTTTTTTCTTCTGCAGTACCTCGGCGTGACATGAGCGTGAAAGAGGTGAGAAAGGGAAAGAGCAAGCGCATCTTCGTCAGGTTTGAAAGTGAAAAGAATGCACAAAGACCACCAGAGACCAACAATCTCTCTCTTTCACAGAAATGGAGTGGCATAAAAAGGTAATTTTTTCATTTTTGATATAATTTAATATTAATATACGTATGCGTTCTTTTCCAGTTAAGTAATTAAGGAAAGAAAAAGAAAAGAGAAAGGGATACGGGTTGTCAGTTTTTTGACACAAATCCGAGCAATTGAAGAGGATTTAGGTTTCCATAAAAAACCCTATTGTTGCAACTTTATGGATTTTGAAATCTATAAAAAAAAATTTGAACCAAACTCAAGATTAGGATTCATAAAGAATCATTTATTTACAATTTTGTTATTGTCAAGACCCAAATCTTATTCCTTTTCCATAAAAAGAGTGAAACAAACACCCCTTACTCTACACTCTCTTCTAAAAACCTTCCACCAAGACCACTTGAGATTTTTATCCCTTCCCTTACTTAGCTGAGCTCTGTACCAAATCAAGCCTTAAAGTCATAAAACAATGTCCAAATCATCACATGGGTCTTTGAGGTCGAAAATTTTGTTATCTTTTACATTGCTTAGAAAGAAATCTTGATGTCAATATCAACTCACGGTATCCGATAACACCATGCAAGATTAAGAAAGCAACCTGCCATCAATTTTGTATGAGAAGGAGACAAAATAGTCAATATTTGCGTCCACGTTCAAATGTAGTAACTGGGGGAGATCAACGTTGTGGGGGCCAATTACGACTAGAGTATATTCTTCACTCCTTCAAAGTTTTGGATGCTGGTGAATTTTCATTGACAATTTTTGCTTCCTAGCCGTTGATAGACCCATGTTTTCCATGTATTCGTATTAAAATACCGTAATTCCTAGTACTATTAGCTCACTCCAAAACCCTTTTCTGAAAATCTTGATAGCTTATTTTAAAACTTAAGGTTAATTTCACAAACTTCGGCAACATTTTGGCGTGTTTTTCACATAACCTTCCTAAACTCTGGGGTGTCTCACAGAACACCTCCAAATTTTGATCTTCTATCGCTAGACATTTCTATATAAAAGCTGCCAATAAATAAAATTTCCTTGAAGTGAAAAACCCAAATTTAGAGGAGGGAATATGTTGCTAGTAAGTGGCAATTAGCAAAAGTTGAGATTTTTTTTCTCCAAATATAAATCTACTCAATGTCATTTTAATTATTTGTAAATTACAAGTAAGGAGTACCATTGAGAAAAAGATGAAAGTTTAGATTTTGTGAGATGGCCAAAAGTTCAAAAGGGTTATGTGAGATAAACAAAGTTCAGAAAAGTTATGTGAAATACCCCCAAAATTTGGGGGGGTTATGTGAAATTAACCCAAAAACTTATGATATTACGACCAACATGTTTTGTTCTATGATTTTTTTTAGAAATCCATGAAAATGAGTTTCACATCAAGAATTCTATCAGAACCAAAGCTCATCCAAACTTTGTGTTCGCTTCGATAGAAATTTTAAGCATTATGTTTTCTCTTTAGATTTAACAGAGTGGGTGAGAAATACGCATCATATCCAACTTTCCATCCAACCTAGCAAAAAACAAAGAGATTTGAAAATTTTAGGACTTTAAGCAATTTTGTATTTATCAGAATTTTAAAGCTCAAATTTTAGAGGCAAACAGCCACGAAAGCCAATTGATTTTTGAACTCATAGATGAAAGAGGAAAAGATTCGCTTAAAGGGGCAAATTTTTTTTTAAAAAAAAAGGCCTGTGAAATTACGAACTATTTAGTCAAACTAGAATAGATTGATGGCTGTTTGTGTTAGGGTTTTGATTGGTGTTAAGGTCCCATGTTTTTGTTGATCTCATATAAAGAGAACAAAACACCTCTTTTGAGGAAATGAAATCATTGAGCGTGGTTGAATTTATGCTTAAGCAAATCATTAAGGTCTATTAGGCCCCCTTAACCTAATACCCTACCAAAAGTAACATGTGTTTTAGTTGCTCCCCACCACCAGAAAAAAAAAAATCAAACTTAAATTGTCATTTTCAATTCTCTTCTCTCTCTCTCTCTCTCTCTCTCTCTCAAGGAACTTTGTATGTAATTAGCTCAATGATAGGTTTGACTTGAAAATTACCTTTCAATTGCCTGGCCCAACAAAATGAAAAAAATAACTGAGTGAAAAGGATAAGGAATCTAGCTACCTCCCTACCCTCTGTTTAACCTAATAGAACGCATACGTCCTACTTGGTTATCTAATAAAGGAATCTCTTTCTAAAAGCGAAGGGTACAAATGAGAGGTGCTACGAGACCTCAAGACTTCGTCTTCTTTAACTACGAAAGACCATGTTAATAAAGAGAAAGTTGTCTAGTGAAAATGGAGAGATCTTGAAATGGCCCCTCTAACACCGGATTACTTGCAGATAGACCCCAATATAGTATCGCCACATCGAATTTACTATCCCTGTCATTTGGACACCCCCGAGTGAAATTCTTTTGACTCTTTTCCGGGTGTCCATCTGCGACGATAGATTTTCACTCAGACATCTATCTGCAACACACTAGAACTTGACGGATAGTGATCTCAAATTGGCGACAGCATATAGAGTTTACCCTGCAACCAATCCTATAAAATTTGACGGAGGGTAGCATGGCAGAGGGCTGAAAGGATCGAGTCTTCCGCTATCGGCTCTTAAATCAATGAAAGCTGCAGGCTTGTAAAAGTCTCTTTAACTCGTTAAAAAACATCCACACAAGTAATTAAGAAAAGTTTCCTTTAAACCAATCATCAAGTCAGCAGCCAGAACAGAAGAAATCCGAACCCATGCTACAATGATCAACAGAAGCTAGCGTTCATCCAATATACGTATCGAACTTCAAAGCAGTCATAATCATTCGCCTGATTCATCCTCTCATATTTCACTTGTAAAATTATCCAAGAGCAGTGCAAGAATTAGAATCAAAACTAAGATTAGGAATTAAAGGGTTTTTTTTTTCCATAGAAAAGGGCACTCTAGAAAACTTTAAGAGGATCTACTGACCATTTTCAGGCATGCATATACAAGGACATCTAGAACAAGTCCTATAAAGCTTCACATGCACCGTCAAGTGGTGTGAACCAATGATACTGAAGTAAGTTGGAGACATAAAAGCCGGCAACCCTCTAAAGGGATTAAAGTTTATGTACTGAAAAGTTCTAATCCTTTTTGTGAAAGAAAAGGTTGGGAAAAAAAACAGAGGAAAAACAATATTATTAAAGTTATTAAAGATATGGTCCATAAACTAGCCACATCTAACCAAACTCATATATTACAGTCAAACGGCATGATGTCATTAGAGGATTTATGAGTAGGTAGGCATGCGCATTGAGATGAGGGTTTCTCTTTCTCATGACATTGGCTCCCAAATTTGTATTGCTGCTCATTAGTCTGGTAAGTATTTGACAGTATGAAAGAGTTACCTTTTGCAAAAAGGAGATAGAAGCATGCACACAACAAAATAATTAAAAAGCATCATCTTTGGTTTTGTCTTTGCACCAGTACAAATCTAATGCTGTCATCGCCTTTAATTATCTGCTTCTTTTGATTCGTGTCCTCTCCATGCAAATAAATGGTGGTGTGTCTTAATCATAGCCTTGTCCTGTGGATAACCATGCCTATCAAGATGAACAGCTAACTTTTAGAACTTTGCAATGAGACTTAGTAACGAGTTTATATAACATCGTTGCGGTCTTCTACGGGGCAAACGGATAACATAATAGTGTATTTTTAGGATGATTTGGAGGATTAATTGCGGATTGACCCCCTGTACTGTTGTTGTTTGTTTTGACCTTGCTACCCTTACTGTTTTGTTGCTGCAAGATAACCCCCAAGTGAAATTTTTATTCCTTTACCCTTAAGAGAAAGAAAGAAAATTATTCTCTAACTAGACCCCCTTAGGGTAAAAGAGCCAAAAAAAAGTTCATTCATGGTGTCTCTCTGCAACAGTAAAAATAGGAGGGTAGTAAGTTCAAAACAACAATACTGCAGGGTGTCTATCTGCAATTAACTCTAATTTGGAAGGACAACATAAATCATATTTGATTTCATTTTATGATATGATTAGAGTCAAAATTTACAAACCCACCACTCTAGTTTTTTTATCTTTGATATTCAAAGTCAAGTGGAGAAGTACCAATCTATGACAGATTTATTATGTAATCAGTGAAAAAGTTTCAAATTATGCGGTCTCCAAACAGAAGGCATGAAATGACTCTCCAACTGCGACAATGAAAACTTTGTCTTTATTTAATATTTGGAGAAATAATAGGCATATTGTTGCCATTAACTCTACCAGTCACATTTTAAGAATGAGATATCAATTTTATAACTTGAAGCTGAACTTTGAAGGAAAATTTCATGTTTAAAGAGTCTTCAAAATTAAGCTTCATAACAAAGTGGAGTCATAATTCAGCACATTTAAGCTGAAATCTGGAAGCAACTCAAACTTTCTATCTGCTTCACAAAACTTGTGCTCAATTGCTCGAGCTTTTCTAATATGTATTCTCTTTTTGGCACTACAATCTCCAGAAATATCTTATTGCTAAGTTAAAGATAACTAAGCCATCTGCATATAGCATCAAATGATATAACATAATGCTTTTATTAAAAAAAAAGATATAGAAAAATTCAAATGGAAAATGACATACTGAATGATTTGATCAGCATTGAAAACAATGACATTCATTCTAGTTTCTGATTAAATGGATGATTAGCGCAAATTTGGAGATACTTTGCAATACCCATAGCTAGTCCAATGAACAATTTAAAAATGACAAATTTTTTTAATAAATTCATGTAAAGCACCACAAATTGGAGAAGTTAATTAAAGAAAGTAGCACATAAGATTGTACCCATAAGGACGTGCACTACAAAAAGTTTATAAAATGATTTCATGTATCGAAATCAAATCTCTTGGTCATTACATGACAATAATCTTGATACTATATTAGGAAGACATAATATATCATATTATTATTCCAAGAGGTTCTCCTATTAGTCCATAGTCAACAAAAAAATCATAGTTGCTGTATCTTCATGACCCTACAAATCTTCAGAAATGATCTCATGCACAAAGAGTTCTTATAATTAAAAAATCCATCGGTTATGTTAATAGGAGACAATAACGGCCAGTCTAAAATTTTGCTCTGCAAAGAAAAAAAATAATATGGCTTGTTCATTAGGAAAACAATTTTAAATGTCTTTTAAAGGAGGGTAAATTTGTCCATAAAAAAGGTTCCATGTTGGTAGCTCACTGTATGTGAACAGAAGGTAGAAAGATGCAAAGTCATTAACAATGAGAACACATTCTACATTTATCGAAGCCCAAACCGATATCCAAACTAGGGATTTGGATTTGGGCTACCCTGGATTTCAAATCCAGGGCCCAAATCCAATGTGCAATACACTCAGTTTATTTACAACGAGAACAAATCTTCTAGAAAACCTGCTTAAATGAACAAGTAATTAAAAACATGAACATATTTAAGGAACGCCATTCTGTCATAATTTTGAATCTTATCGACATCCTAATACAACAAAATCAAGGGAATGATGCAAATCCTATTTGCATTAGGACTATTGTTCACCATATCTTCAATTTAATAACCCAATTCAAAATAATCATATTAGGATAAGGATTTGAATCATAATCCACAACAGAAATCATGCAACAACCAAAAATATCTGCCCTATAAAGAGTTAAAAAATCACGGTCTTTACCATTGTAATCAACAAAATGGTGGTCACCAAGTTTTATTGTTTGGGGCTTGTTCTCCTTTGCTTTGTCCTTTGTCTTAAAAGGGTATAGAGAGAGAAAGAGAGAGAGAAGCCCACTCAGCTACATACTCTTTCTTACCACTAGCATCAGAATATTACAATGTTTTATGGATTTTTTTTCTTCAATTTTTCTTTAATGCATGACGAGGCCCATCATGGAAAGGGGTCCGGAGTGAAGGTTCTTTTTCCAGAAAAAAAATTATATTTCTAATGGCACTTCTATTAACGGTCTTGGTGATCGAGTTCAATACATGAGATTTAGATGTCCCTCATTCAAACCCCCTTTTTATTTAGTTTATGAATATAAATTTTCATTATCATTCATTTTTGTTTCATGTTCAGTTTGCATCATATTTCAGTAATGAAGGAAAACGGGGAACCCAAGCAGCTCTCATTGTCTATGGTTTACCAAATTTTCAAACTAATCAGCTCTCTTCAGTATTTGTTAACCTTGTTATTGCAATGAATGATTCATCCAACATTTTGAATTCAATATCAGCTGGATGGCATGTGAATAATATATACTGTAGACTTGCTAAAGAATTTCATAGTAAACGTAATTATTCACTACCACATTGAGATTTCTTTTTCCTCTTAAAAAAACAAACTTTCAAATATTTTAATTTGGAAAATAAATTTAAAATCATATCGGATTATAATATAAATCTTTTAAAATTTTGTGTGCTAGATCTATCCGGTGACAACGATACTTAGTTTTTTACTTATTGGACCGTAAGACTTATCTTCTTATTGACTTTAATACTGGTGATTACATATTAACTTCTTTTATTATTGAAACTGTTGACATATTAATATATTTAGGGGGTTATTTGTAAGTTGTGTTTGTAAGAGTATATAAGCCCAAGTTATCTCAACAATAAAATTAGGGTTTTTATCTATTTTCTTCTTGGTATCAGAGCCTCCACCCAAACCCTAGCCGCCGCCCCCTCCAAAGCCTAGCCGCTGCCCCCCCTCTCGCTGCCCCCCCGGCTGCACAGCCCCCTCTTCCCCCCTCTCGCTACCACCCCGGCTGCACAACCCACCCCTCTCGCTGCCCCCCCTCGAAGCCCCCCCTCGCTGCCCCCTACCCTCGCAGCCCCCCATTGTAGCCCCGCCAAAGCACAGCCACCCCCTCGCAGCCCCCCAAAGCCCAGCCCGATGATTTGTAGCTTGTTAGATACCCTTGACATGTCAGTCCTAGAACTGATGAGAGGAAGAGTGTATATCCCACGTTGTTGAGATATATCACGTTCGATTCTTGATTTCTTTGAGAAACAAGGATTTAGTTGAGCTCTTATTCTTGTTGTGTAGTAGAAATGCTGCCAAAATTTTCACTGCACACAACGAGGGTTCGAAGATACGAAGGAGAACAGGTGTTTGATTTAAAGCCTGATCGATGGAGAAGATCATCAAGAAGTTGAACCCCACGGAGGTCTCAACTTTGATGCAGCTGATGAAGTTGTCCGCTGGTGAGAGTGCGACAAGGCCACCGAAAAAGTTGGAGCTTCCACCCATCGATCTGAAGCTTGATGGATCAGTTACTTACCTAAGTTGGTCACGACGGGTAAGATACACCATTGCAGGGAGGAACCTAGAGGGGTACTTGACAGGAGAGACGATCGAGCCGGCTGAAGGCTCAGCTGGAAGAGATGAGTGAAAGTCTACTCATATGTTGGTGTACTTGACAGGAGAGACGATAGAGCCGGCTGAAGGCTCAGCTGGAAGAGATGAGTGAAAGTCCACTCATATGTTGGTATACATCTGGCTCATCAACTCATTGGTCCAGTCGATCGCTGCCACAGTAGATGACATTGGGAAAGTGATGGATGTCTGGGAGAAGTTAAGAACCTATGGTGGTGTGGAAAATAACCTGAGGGTGTTCCAGATCAAGGGAGAAATTGACGTCACAGTTCAGGGAGAGAGGACTGTCCAGGTGTATGCTACAGAGCTAAAACGTCTGTGGATAGATTATGATCACTTCTCACATCGGGCGAGCTGTAAGGACCCGGAGTGTAAGGAGCGAGAGGCCTTTCTACATGAGAGGACTATGGTGTTCCTCAAGGGGCTGGCATCGGAGTTTACTCAAAGGACTGCATTACTGCTAGCTCAGCCGAAGATTCCCACACTTTAGGAGGCAGTCTTGGCCATGATCCAGGAGGAGACACATTAGGCTGCAGGCGAGGACAGGTGGACTTTCTGTGGTGAAGTCAACACTGGCAGCCTCCAACTCTAGATCCAAAGGGGAGACTCGGCAGTGCTATAACTACGGTGAAGTGAGTCATTTAAGGCATGCTTGCACTAAGCCACTCAAGGAAGGAGATTCGGGTGGTCGTGGACAGTTTGGAGGTCGTGGCCGTGGTCGTGGGGATAGACGAGATGGAAGAGGAGCAGACAACCGGGCAAATCTGATGGTCGCAGAAGGAGAAGAAGCAGCTGAGATTGTTTTTACTAAGGAGGATATGCTCTCCTGGAGATACTTAGGAGAAAGCAGAGAGTAGCAGGAGATGGAGATAGGAGGAATGAGACTAAGGAGGCATCCACTTCATTCTTCGCCAGTGGCAACACTACTACTTATGTTCATCCGACCAAAGGTACTGATAACATACATGCTCTTGCTTCTATGTCTACCGATAGATCATCAGAATGGATAGTCGACTCCGGTGCGTCTTGACATGTAACAAGTAATACTAGTGAGTTCTCATCATATACTCACATAGCATCAGCTGATAGTATCCAAACAGTCGATGATACATTTCAGCCAGTGGTTGGTAAGAGTATAGTCAATTGTACATGTTCTATAACTTTGTCTAATGTTTTACATACTCCTTCCTTTTCAGTCAATCTTTTGTCCATTAGTGCTATCATACTCCAACTAAAATGCATTGTTTCTTGGGAAAAAGGCTTTCGGCCCCCAAAAACCAAGAAAACGTGCTTCTCACCCCCAAGACTTTATCAACGGGTGTTTTACCCCCAAAAATAAAGATTCTGTTCTCTGAGCCCCTAAAACACAAAACCCAAGAGATTAAAATATGTGAGGACCATAATACCATTCTCTCTCTTTTTTTTATTAAAATATGATGAGGATTATTTTATTATTTTTATTTTCTCTCTCTCTTTATCATGATGTACTTAGATGATAATTGAAATGATTGATGAAGATTATTTTATTATTTTTATTTTTTATTATTTTTGTTATTTGTATTGGGAGATTGTTAAAATTACAAGTTAATTGTTAATGTTACGAGTTAATTGTTAATGTTACGTGTCAATTGTTAATGTTATGAATCCTCTCTCTATCATGATGTTACTTTGATGATATTGAAATGATTGAAGATGATGATTATTTTTGTTTTTTATTCTTTTTGTATTTTTAGAATATTTGTTGTTAAGGATAATGGTTGGTTGTAAAGGTTATGCATTGATTGTTAAGGTTACGGGTTGGTTGTTAAAGTTACGGGTTTGTTGTTAAGGTTATGGGTTTGTTGTGTAGGTTACGGATTTGTTGTTAAGGTTACGGGTTTAATTGTTAATGTTACGGGTTTAATTGTCAAGATTACGTATTTAATTGTTAAGCTTACGGGTTTAATTGTTACGGTTACGGTTTAATTGTTAGGGTTACGGGTTTAATTGTTAGGGTTACGGGTTTAATTGTTA
>BQKN01065175.1:95562-107860 GCA_022839385.1 Asparagus kiusianus
ACTTAAGGCCAATATGGCGTCGGAGTTGAAAATTTATACCAATCTGACAAAACTTAAAAAATATATACCAACTTGTCACCAAGCCTCAAGAAATTATATCAATCTGGCCATTTTGCCTTTTATTAACAAAAATGTCTCAGGGACCCCAAATAGGGGACCCAAGGGGGACATGCGAGATGTCCCCCCTGAATGCATGATGCACTGTTCATTAATAGTGCATCATGCATTCAGGGGACCACCTCACATGTCCCCCCCACCCGGGTCCCCTATTTGGAGTCCTTGTAGCGGCACCTTTTTATTAATTTAAATGACACTTAAATATTCTATTGTTTCACCAACTTTATACTTAAATATCCTAAGTTTTAAAAAGTGATACTTCGATACATTAAGTTGTAAAATATTGACATAAGTACCTTTTGCTAGTCTTCATGGGAAAATTCTCAAGAATCTATTTCCAAGACAATTTACTTAGGGCATTAAAGTGCTACTTTCTTATAACTTAGGGCATTGAAGTGCTACTTTCTTACAATTTAAAATATTTAAGTGTAAAAGTGGTGAAACAATATAGAGTATTTAAGTGCCATTTTTTACAACTAAGGGCATCAAAGCGCTACATTTTTTACAACTTAGGGTATCAAAGTGTTACTTTTTACATCTTAGGGTATTTAAGTCCAAAGATGATGAAACAATAGGGTATTTAAGTGCCATTTAGACTTAAATTTAAGATGTTTTGACGAATTAGATGTCTATATTGTTGTGGGTCCAGCCCAAGATAATGCCTACATGAGGAGGTCTACATGAATTAGAATTCTATCTATAAAAAGTTTACATGAATTAGGATTCTATGTAGAAGAGGATTTGGATGATCTATTTAAAATAAGAATATGTTTGGAGAACTCTATTTAAGAGAGCCCTCAGATAAATATTTAGATGAACAGTTTTTCGGGTGAACAATACTTTGATGCTACAGTAACCAAAGATTTGCTACAGTGCCGCGAGGAGAGAGATAAAAGTTCAGATTCCGGATAGCTCGGGTGTCCGATTATAGTGATTCAAAAGCCATTATCTTCAGAACGACGACACCGTTGAGGGTACGGTGCTGATTTCTCCACAGGAGTTGGAGATTTTTGGTGAGACAGGTTTTAGGGTTTTAGTGCCTTAGAGGTAACACTGTATTTTTCTCTTGTGATTTAATCTTCAAGTTCAGGTGTAACTTGGAAGGATTGTACTCTTGATTCATAGTAAAACATTTCTCTCTGGATTGTCTCGTGGATGTAGGCATGATTTACCAAACCACGTTAAATTTTGGTGTTTGTTTGCTTGTGGTATTTTTATTAGTTCCGTTATTCGTTTAGTGTTTAGTTTCACAGATTAATCTCCATAAAATCCCCAACATATATTTCCTTCACGATATTTTTTTAAAAGCAATTAATATATGTTTCTACGTTAATTCAATTATTATGATTGCTTAAAATACTAAGTAAAAACTTAACGGGATAGTTAAAAAGCAATAATCATATATCATATTATATCATATCTACTCCATTTAAAAGTATTAGTTCAGGAAAAACTTTCAATGGTTAATATTACCCTTCACTATTTTAAATATTTTATTTAAATCTTAATCTATCTTAAGCATAATTATATCCTATTATAATCCCATATAAACGACCTACAACTTAATAATTTAAAAAAGGATTAATAAAATACATGAAATAGCTTAACGATATTAGTTTGTTAAGATAAAGAACTAACATGCTTTAATATATGAAGTATTATAAAATAATTTAAAAATTTTCAAAAATTACGCAAAGTACCCTTAAAAGTTTAAAATTACACAAGACATCATGATGTTTCAAAAGTTAAAATAACAAATATAATATCTGGAAATTAACAACAACATCTGAATAATTTAAAATCTACAATTAACAACCTCAACATTTCAAAATTTATAGAAATACCCTCAAAAGTTTAAATAATAAAATAGGATCCTGAAATTCTAAAATTTCAAACATTGCAAACAACAAAAATGATTCAAGGGATTACCATCAGACACTTGAAATTTTAAAATTAAAAAAAATAACCTGAAAATTATAAAAAAAATACAAAAAACTCCTTCAAAAGTTAAAAATCATGAAACACTGAAATTTTAAAACTTATAAACAATATATATCAAATCTAAAAATTATCAGCAGGCTGCTAAAATTTTGAATTTCACAAAAAACAATCTGAAGTTTTAAAAATTGTAAAAAAACCCTCAAAATTTTAGAGTTACAAATATCCCGACATTGAAAAATTTACCACCAACATATGAAATATAAAAAATTACAAGCACCAAACTTAAAACACTCTAAAAGTTTTAAAATTTGCAAAAACACATTAGAAATCGAAATTCACAAAAAAGGACTAAACTTTCAAAAATTAGGAAATAAAATAGTAGTTGTTTGATATTCTATCATTAAGATATATAACTTTAGCTTCTAATTTAAGGTTTACTATCCATTTGTAGTGTCTAAATGTAGTCTACTTTTATTAAAAAAGATAAAAGTGGAGAATGACTGATGTCGGCTCAATAAAAAAATAAAGCAGAAGGAATGAAAGACACTATTTTCTGAATATTTTATAGAATAATTTATTTTTTAAGTCAATTAGAAATCTTTAGAAGGGATTTACATGAACTTTTTAGTACTATTATACGTTTATGTGGATGCTTTCATCATACAATAGTGTACTAGAGTTAGTATTAATCTTTAATTTATAATTTTTTTAAAAGTATACCATGATTATAAACAAACTTCATATTCTCTTTTGTATCATTTTAGTCCATTTTAACCCTCTTATTAGCTTTAATTATTTATCTCCCTATTGTAATGCTATTTTTAAGTGTTTTTCACTTTTACGATACTATACTTTCTAAGGTCAAACTTGATTTTATATTAATCTAAATAACATGATAATTCAAATTTGTTTCAAAATACATTTGTTTCATGTTAATTTAATTATCAACATGAAATTTTAAATTAAGTATAGCTCATTTGAACGAATTTAAAAAAATAATCACAAGGCTAAAGTTTAGAGACATGAGTGAGCAAAAGCCATCAAAGTGGAACCAAGAAATAAATTTTAGTAAGGAAATAAACTAAAAATGTTTAATCATGGTATCTAACCATGTGCATTATACGTGCATAAAACCTAGTACATTTAAAAAAGAGATGGTGTACTTTAATTTTATTATTGACCAATTTAATATCTTTTAAAGTATTTTGTGTAAAATATATTAATGAATGAACAAGCATAATTAGTTTGCAATCACTGCTTGAGTTTTGAACATTTATCAATTTAATTGGAAGGTCAATTGTTTAGACAATTCTCTTGCAACTTAAGTCGTCAATATAGACCTGCAATTTTCTCAACTAAGCACCTATAAATACTTCTTATGAGTCTAGTGGTTCATGTACTTTAAAACCGACATTGCTAAAAATTTTGGAAAATGATAGAGGCACACCACCAACCACACTTCCCCACTTGCTACAGTGCAGCGGCCTCACATGTGATTTTTTTTAAAAAAAATTACATGTGGGGCCGCTGCACTGTAGCAAGAAGGAGAGTGTGGTTGATGGTGTGCTTAAGGGTGTGCCTGTAGCGCCTCCCAAAATTTTTTGGCTCCAGCCTACTCCCTCCTTAAAATATCCAATTTGTCTTTTCTTATCCCTCGAGCAACTTTTGTCTTATCTTACCCTTTAACTATTACTTTTGTCATTGTTTACCTCCTAAATTATTTTTAGCCTCACTCTATCCTTTTAACCTTCTTTCTAAAGTATAGGAGTAATTAGTTGCTTAAAGTGATAGTTCAGGAGGTAAGTAAAAAAGGCAAATTTAATAGTTTATAGGAGCAAGATGAGATGAAAATAGTTATGGGGTAAGCAAGAGATAAATTCTGGGTATGTACGTACTAAGAAAAGTTTAGAGTGTATGAAGGGATAAATTTAACAATTCAGAATGGTATGGAAAAAAGAAAGAAGTAGACGTAAATAATCGTGAAAGGTTTCAAATAGGTTTTTCATTAAATAATATAAAATATATATCCAATACTTCTTGGCATTGAGAGGATCCATGCTGAGACTAGTAGGGAAAATAATGAAATCGTTTTTTTCGTTTATATAACTCAGCGTATACTAAGTGTTAGTCAATTGGGATATTTTCATGCAAAATGGGATAATTGTTAAAGTGGAATAATGTTTCGCTAGTGGGATATTTTAGTGGGATAACTAGGAACAATTTTGTGAAGCGGGATATTTTGATAAAATAACGTGGGATAAATTTTTATAATCATGAAGTATATATTTATGCATTTTGAAGATATAAATACTATTTATGTATTTTAAACTTACTATTATTGATTGATAATTGCTTACAAGAATGTTCTTTACTATTAAATAACTTTTGGTTAGACTATAAGATATTGACAATTATTATTATGATGATGGTCAATGATGGTGATAACCATAATAGGAAATAAGTAAAGAAAAAAAGAAAAAGAAAAAATAACAAAATAAATATGAGTTCTAGTTTTTTACCACCTAGTTCCAAGATAAAACTTGGAATAATTTGAGAGACTAGAACTCTCATTTTTGTATAGAAAAATAAAAAAAGTGGGATAATTTTGTACCATTATCCTAATTCTAGTTTTGTTAAAGTTCTACTTGACTAACACTGTAAAATTTTATTCTAGTTTTAGTTCTATGTGACTAACACCTTAAAATTTTGTTCTAGGTTTAGTTCTATGTGACTAACACCTTAAAATTTTATCCCACAGATTATCCCAGTTCTAATTTAAAGTTATAGGTGACTAACCCCCCCTAATAAGGAATCCAAAACTTGTAAGGAAACTAGCCCAAACTAACATTAGACATACATTAAATTTAAACTAAATTTAAGCATAAGCAAACATATTTATATTTATATAATTAAATGGAAAACGCAAGTCCATAACTTAAGTACTTAAAACGGTCAAACCCAGCCATATAACAGTAGATTTCTGTATTTATTTTGACCATCTACGTAAAAGTAGTAATATCAAGGGTTCATTTCAAAAATGGCAGGCTCGGTTTATATCTTTCGCATTCAAATCCAGCCCACACCGCCATATGGCCCATTGTCTTTAAAGCGGCCCACTAGGCTATTGAATTAGACGGAGTAATTTGCAAAATCGAGGCCTACTTAAATTACTCAATCAGTCCAGCCCATTTTCCTCTGGCAAATTCTTGGGTTTGCAGGCTCGGTTTATATCTTACGCATTCAAATCCAGCCCACACCGCCATCTGGCCCATTGTCTTTAAAGCGGCCCACTAGGCTATTGAATTAGACGGAGTAATTTGCAAAATCGAGGCCTACTTAAATTAACGCAATCAGTCCAGCCCATATCCCTCTGGCAAATTCTTGGGTTTACCAGCAGAAGGTCGCCTAGTTTAAAATTTACGTAGCAAAATACGGCCTACACGTTTTTGGGCCAGAATCATTAACGCCGCCCGTTAAAGCTATAATAACATAAACATTATATCTCAAAAACCATAATCTCGTTTCTTTAACAAATCCCTTAAAAATTAGGGTTTTAAGTTTAAGCCTCTCTTCTCTCAAAACTTGAATCCTTCCCTCTCGAATTGGCCTCAGTAATCCAACACCCTAAATAAGCTGAACTCTAAAGCAACTCATACTTTAAGATTAGGCTGCAGCTGCGGAGTGAAACCTTAATTCGATCACAGATTAAAGCTGAACTTGGAGGTAAAAAACTTGACCGATGAACAATTTGGAACTGAAAAAAAAGGAAAAAAAAAACCCCTTCAATAAATTATTATAACGCACCACAAAAAGCAAAACAAGGTATAGATCATAACCGAAGAAAGTAGCAGATAAGATTGTACTCAATGAAGATGTGCATAACTTGGAAAGAGAAACCCACTTGAATACTTCAAAATCAAATCTCTTTGGTCATTACATGGCAATGTATTGATACTATACTAGGTAGCCATAATATGCAATAGTTATCATTCCAAGAGGTTCTCCTATTATTCCATAGTTACAACCTATAAATAAATAAATAACCTAATTGGTGTATCTTCATGTCTCTACGAATCTTCAGCAATGATCTGATGGCACAAAGAGTTCTTTAATGAGTATCTGAGCCTATTGCATGCATCAAAATCAAAATCAAATCACTTTGGTCATCACATGATAATAACCCTTGTACTTTACTAGACAGACGTAATATATCATATTATCATTCCATGAGGTTCTCCGCGCGAAACCTTATTCGTTTTTATACAGGGAACATTCTTCGAAATGATTTCGGAACGAGCATTTGACATTAGATAAAATATTCAGATACAATCACATTTTTTTTAACGAAATTCAAGTTAATAAGGATAATGTCTGAACTCTGTTATAAACAAATATAGGTACAACAAATGATAGGGTCTTGTTCAAAGTTGATTACATATACATCGTGATCATCCAATTAAACAATGCTAGGCCTAGATGTGATCCTCTGCTTGAAAATAAAGAAGCTTCTTCATCCTCAGTCCACTTCATTACGGCAGTTATTAGCTCAAGAATTTATCCATGAGGCGATCTCCTTTTGTCCTCGCAAAACTCAAGTACCTATTCCATAGGAGAAACAATGCAATAAATAAAAATTACAGAAATACATGATTCTTGTTGTTTATATAATTACTTCTTCGAACCTGGTTTATTTGTGGTCCAAGTTATGAAATCCAAGCCCGTTTGTTGAAATTGATTCTCATTGTAGTTATCTGCAAAATTGGGACCCAAGAAGTCTTTAAATCTCCTCTTCCTAGTACTTAGTGTGGCCTAATTACTAAACGTTAAAATAGAATACGTATCAATTAATTTTGTTGAACGTTGTTGAAAATTTAGATGTTGTCGAAAATCAACTTAACTATATTGAGACATAAGAATTACATGTCAATTAATTTACCATTGTCTCATTATTTCATTTGGGCATATGGATCATTCTTTTATGACATTTTTTTACCCCAATGTACTAACATATTTATTACCTACATAACTAAACCGTCTTGGCCTTCCAAGGCTCTTATCATGTATTGGTTTTAGAGAAAAAGAGAAAATTATTATCTGACAACTAGAACCCCTTTGGGTAAAAGAGCCATAAAAAAAAATCATTCATGGTGTCTATCTGCAACAATAAAAATTGGAGGGTAGTAAGTTCAAAACAACAATATTGGGTGTGTATCTACAATTAACTCTAATTTGGAAGGACCTTCATTTTATGGTATGATTAGAGTCAAAATTTACAAAACCACCACTCTAGTTTTTTATCTTTAATATTCAAAGTCAAGTGGAGAAGTACCAATCTATGACAGGTTTGTTATGTAATCAATAAAAAAAGTTTCAAATTATGCGGTCTCTAAACAGAAGGCATGAAATGACTCTCCAACTGCAACAATGAAAACTGAGTCTTAATATTTGGAGAAATGGTAGGCATATTGCTGCCATTAACTCTACCAGTCACAATTTAAGTATGATTTATTAATTTTATAACTTGAAGCTGAACTTTGAAAGAAAATTTCATGTTTAAAGTACCAATCTTCGGAATTAAGCTTCAGTAACAAAGTGGAATCATAACTCGGCACATTTAAGCTGAAATCTGGAAGCAACTCAAATTTTCTATCTACTTCACAAAAACTGTGCTCAATTTCTCGAGCTTTTCTAATATGTATATTCCTCTTTGCACTACAATCTCCAGAAATATCTTATTGCTAAGTTAAAGATAACTAAGCCAGCCACACATAACATCAAATGATATAACATAATGCTTTTACTGAAAAAAAGATATAGAAGAATTCAAATGGCAAACGAGATACTGAATGATTTGATCAGCATTGCAAACATGGACATTCATTCTAGTTTCTGATTAAATCAATGATTAGTGTAAATTTGGAGATACTTTGCAATACCCATAGCTAGTTCAATGTACAATTTAAAAATGACAAAAAAATTTAACAAATTCATGTAAAGCACCACAAAATGCAAAACAAAATGGAGAAATTAATTGAAGAAAGTAGCACATAAGATCGTACTCATGAGGATGTGCACTACAAAAAGTTTATAAAAAGATTGCATGCATCGAAATCAAATCTCTTGGTCATTACATGACAATAATCTTGATACTATATTAGAAAGACATAATATATCATGGTACCATTCCAAGAGGTTCTCCTATGATTCCAGAGTCAACAAAAAATCCTAGTTGATGTATCTTCATGACCCTACAAATCTTAAGAAATGATCTCATGCACAAAGAGTTCTTTTAATTAAAAGAACCATCGGTTATGTTAATAGGAGACAATAATGGCCCGTATCAAATTTTGCTCCGGCACAGAACAAAAATAATATGGCTTGTTCATTAGGAAAACTATTTTAAATGTCTTTCAAAGGAGGGTAAAATTGTCCATGAAAAGGGTTTGGTGTTGGTAGCTCAGACTGTATGTGAACAGAAGGTAGCAAGATGCAAAGTCATTAACAATTAGAGTACATTCTACAGTTATCGAAGACCAAACCGATATCCAACCAGGGATTTGGTTTTGGGTTACCCTGGATTTCAAATCCAGGGCCCAAATCCAATGTGCAACATGCTCTCGGTTTATTTACTACGAGAGCAAATCTTCTAGAAAACTTGCTTAAATGAGCAATTAAACATGAACATATTTACGGAATGCCATTCTGTCATGATCTTGAATCTTATCTGCATCATAATACAACCAAATCAAGGGAATGATGCAAATCCTATTTGCAATAGGACTTGCTCACCATATCGTCAATTTAATAACCCAATTCAAAATAATCATATTAGGATAAGGATTTGAATCATGATCCACAACAGAAATCATGCAACAACCAAATATATCTGCCTTATAAAGAGTTTAAAAATCCCAGTCTCCACCATTGTAATCAACAAAATGGTGGTCACTAAGTTTTACTGTTTGGGGCTTGTTCTCCTTTGCTTTGTCCTTTGTCTTAATGGAGCCAAGGGTATAAAGAGAGAGGAGCCCACTCAGGTACATACTCTTTCTTACCACTGGCGTCAGTACATACTCTTTCTTACCATTGGCATCAGAATAATATAACGTTTTATGAATATTATCTTTAATTTTTCTTTGATGCAGGACGAGGCCCTTCATGAAAAGGGGCCCGGAGAGAAGGTTCTTTTTCCAGAAAGAAATTGTATTGCAAATGGTACTTCTATTTATATTTCAAATGGCACTTCTGTTAATGGTCTTGGTGATCGCGTTCAATATGTGAGATTTAGATGTCCCTCATTCAAACTCAATTTTTATTAAATTTATGAATATAAATTTTCATTGCCTTTCATTTCTGCTTCATGTTCAGTTTGCATCATATTTCAGTAATGAAGGAAAATGGGGAACCCAAGCAGCTCTCATTGTCTATGGTTTACCAAATGTTCAAACTAACCAACTCTCTTCAGTATTTGTTAGCCTTGTTACTGCAATGAATGATTCATCCAACATTTTGAATTCAATATCAGCTGGGTGGCACGTGAGTAATATTTATTGCAAACTTGGTTAAGAATTTCATAGTAAATGTAATTATTCACTACTATGTTGAGATTTCTTTTTCCTCTTAAAAAAATTCAAATATTTTAATTTGGAAAATAAATTTAAAATCATATTGGATTATAACATGATCTTTTAAAATTTTGTGTGCTAGGTATTTCCGGATCTATACGGTGATAACGATACTCATTTTTTTACTTATTGGACCGTAAGACTTATCTTCTTATTGATTTTAATACTGGTGATTACATATTAATTACGTATTAATTCTTTTTATTATTGAATCTCATAGTCTATAGTATTAATATGCTAGGCTGATGGTTTCAAGAATACAGGCTGCTACAATGTTCTATGCAAAGGCTTTGTACCCTCTAGTCCTTCACAAGCTCCAGGGTTTAAGATTTGGCCACTTTCCAAATACAAGGGAGACCAATATATTATAAAAGTTAAAATACACAAGGTGATAGAATTAATTTTCTCCATCTATTTATTTTCTACCAACTGATTCTTACAGAAATTTCTTAAATCACTTTCTATGGGCTATACTACAATAAATTATCAGAAAATATTGTTTATAGGTAAATATTAACAAGTTCTACACTTTTTTTTGTCTTCAAAAAGTAGAGAACCAGCTAATATTTACCTTTTAAATATATACATAATATGCATTTAAGCCAACATCTATTTTGCATGTATTAATTTGAAGGGAAAAAAGAAGAAGAAGAATTCTAGTTACATGTATTAAACTTGTTTAACCCATAGACATGCCCTTTTCCTTTTGAAGATAACCAAAGGTTTGCATAACCTAGACAGTAAGTGTATCTTCTACCCTTTTCTTCACTAAACTGAGCTTATGAAACCACTTAATTCAGTGGGTCTTTATCATGAATTACAATTGTGGACATGATTAAAAAAAGCAACTAAACTATCATACTTATTTTTTTATGAAAAATTATAAGATTTCATTAATTAAAAACTTACACTATTACAATAAGTAAAAGGAAAATGCATAATAATTTTAATGTTTTGTTGATACTTTAATTTTAATGTTTTGTTGATACTTTCACATTACATTCACTTTTAACTTATCAAAATTGATGGTTTGTTTATTCGGTTTCTTTTCAAAGGTCATAATTCGGGGTAGTTTTGTGAAAACCAAGATATAGGGAATAGTTTTGCAAATATGCATGATTAAAATGGGAAAATATACCAAAACCTAAAATAATATAATAATATAATCAAGTAAAATATAAAGGGTTATTTGTCTATAAACCCAAAGTTATACCCTCATTTATTTTTGAACCAACCCACTTCCAAAATTACTCGTACCCAAAATACTCCATTGAATTATATTAATACCCTCTTTGTAATTTGTCCTATTTTGTTATTAGTATATAGTTCGCTACACTTTGTGCTTAGATATAAGGTATATATTTAAACTAAATGCTTAAATCACTATTTTTTTTGTGTGCTTATTCATACTAATGTCGTGTAATCACGAACTGTAGATACGATTTGTGTCCATAAACATAAAGCTTTACCCCATTTATTTTTAAATCCAAAAAGGATTTCTACCTATAAACCAAAAGTTTTACTCTATTTATTTTTAAACCAACCCACTTACAAAATCACACTTGTAATCAAATTACTCCACCAAATTAATTTCAAAGCCACTTTGTATTTTAATAGTTTGTTAAATAGTGAAAGTTGTTATGTTTTGTTATATTATTGTTCTAAATGGTCACCTAAACTTATATTCTTAAACTAAGTGCTTAAACTATTATTTTCTTAGGCTTTTTTCACATATTTGTTGGGACATCGCAAACTATTTATGGGTTTTTCACCTATAAATACAAAGTTTTAGCACCATTTATTCTTAAAAGTCACACGCTTCAAAATCATGCTTAGACCCAAAATACTTCAACGAATTCATTTTAAACTTATTTTGTACTTCAACAGTTTGGTATATGGTGTAAGTTATTATGTTTTGCTAATTTACTATATTTTGAAACCCAAGCGTTTGAAACATTTTTTGTGTGGTTTTTTTAATGCTAATGGCACGGCATGACATGGTTCAATTTTACCTACAAATAATTCCAAAGTACGTAATGCACTATTTGTGCCACTTGATGATGTAGATAATTAAATAGTCACCTTGCACAATGTCATTATTTCACACGTTAATTTTCCTCTTCTTTCTTTCTTTGTTTCTCCGATAAGATCTCTCATTTTTATGTATCTTTAATCGCTATTTTCTGTTTGAGTTAATACTTTTAGCGATTGTTATAAGCTTTGTTTATACTTAATCCTTTGGTCAGTAGTTACTTATATGTCAAACTGAGATTTCTTAGAAAATTTATTTACTAATATAAATATGGTTGAGGAAAAAATGTAGATTTCTATAAAAAATTGGAAAATTTAGAAAGAAATATTTTATGCTAGGTGTAAAGGGGGGGGGGGGGCAATGAGATTGAAGCTTGAAATGTGCTTGGACATTCAAGTTAACCTAACGAATCGTTTTTATAGAATTTTATAATTCGATTCTTTCCTACATCTACCTAACACTAAAATGATTAATGCCTTTACACACACACACACACACCACACACACACACACCCCACACACACACGCACGCACGCGCACGCGCGCGCGCGCGCGCACACACACACACACATATATATATATA
>BQKN01065175.1:110960-180158 GCA_022839385.1 Asparagus kiusianus
TATATGCGAAATTACACCCCAATATATATTCTAATGAAAATTTTGGTAACTGAATTGTTATTGGAAAATGAATTTTCTATGTCATGAGCAGTGCTAGGTATAAGTTTGGGGATGTGCCACTTTTGTAACTTGCATATATGCCTAGTAGCTATAACTGACAACTTATATATTTATACAGATACACTAGTTAGCCTTCTTACAAACTAGCTTAACTGCACCTAAATACCCAATAGATTCCCCTATTTTGCACTTTGATACCCTAATTTGTTTTGGCAGCACTTTATGTATACACCCTAAAGTTTTTAAATTTTGCATTTTAATACCCTAAGTTATGCAAATGAGAAAATTTCCTCCCGAAAATTCTCATTTGACACTTACATGCAAATTTTGAAACTTTTTCAGCCTTAATTTTTGTTGAATTTAATGTTAAACCTATCATAATTCTATTTTAATTAAAATAGCATTTTAATAGTTTTAACAATAATTTAACAAATATTAAGATTTTGATTAATATAAAATTAGCATTAAGTATCACATGATAATTTTTGATGGTGGGGGCAAATTCTCATGTTTGCATAACTGAGGGTATTAAAATGCAAGTTCAAAATTTTAGGGTGTAAAAGTATTGTAGACAACAAATGAAGGTATATAAGTGTAATTTAGAAGAAACCATATGGTACTTAAGTTAGATTAACCTTAAAAATATCTAAGGGGTTGTTTTGTTCAAATCCAAAAATTTTAGGATTTATAATCTCATGAGAATTTCAAATCTATAGTGTTTTATAGATGCTTTGGGCTTTTTAGTATTTTGTTTGGTTCAACATTATTATAGGAAATCAAATTCTAAAATTGGCGGGTTCAAAATTATAGGATAACAAATTTTAAAATTTGTAATCTATTATTTGTTTCTGTTGGTATTAGCATTAGGTTATTGGGTTTAGGCCCATTAACCTATTACCCGTATGAGTTATGTAAAAACTCCTATATATAGCCCTATGTAGATGAATAAAATTGAGCACTTCTGATTTATCTGTCTAACATGGTATCAGGGCATGAGAGAGGAGACATGTACTATTTGGACCATAATACGCCTGCTACTGGTCTTGTTGCAGATAAATCTGATAATCCTTTATTGTGGTATTAGCGCCTTGGTCATCCCTCGTTATCGAAGCTTCGATCTGTCATTTCTATCCAGTCTTTTGTTTCATCTTTAGGTTGTGAGTCTTGTGAACTGGGTAAGCACAATCGTGCTACTTATCAGAATCGTGTTGATAAATACAGCAATTTTTTGCGTTTGAGTTAGTTCATTCTGATGTTTGGGGTCCTTATCGTATAACTTCTGTGAAAAGTTTTAGATATTTTATTATTTTTGTTGATGACTTCTCTCGCATGACTTGACTTTATCTGTTAAAAGAGAGGTCTGAGGTTTCAACTATTATTGAAATATTTTACAATGAAATAAAAAACCAATTTTCTACTTCTATTCGTATTCTTCGTACCGATAATGCTTTGGAATACATGAAAAATGATGTCTCTTATTTTTGTGCAAATATTGGTGCTTCATCGAACTTCTGTTCTTAGTAGTAAAATACCGTTCACCTGCATTTATCCTGAGAAACAAATTTTTTCTGTGGTTCCTCGTGTCTTTGGTTGTACTTGTTTTGTTCAGGATTCATCTCCGGGACTAGATAAACTGTCTCCACGGTCTATTAAGTGTATCTTTGTGGAATATTCGCATACACAAAAAGGTTATCGGTGTTATATTCCATCCACCAGAAAGTATCTTGTATCTGCTGATGTTACCTTTTTTGAGTCTGTTCCATACTTCTCTTCGGGTGGTTCGTCTCCAACTGTCGATCCTTGTGTTCCTCTATCATCTATTGCTCCTACTACTATTCTATTGTCTGCTCCACTTCCTTCTAATGATGTATCTTCTCTAGGATTACAGGATGACTCTAATGTGTCACCTGCACCACCGTCACTACTGACGTATTCTCGACGTACAAAAGTTTCTGTCTCTCTCTCTGCTCCAGCCGATAGGTCATCCCCAGTTGTCGGTCTGCCTCCTACTAATACTTCTATTGCTCCTGATCTAGATATTCCTATTGCTCATCGGAAAGGAAAACGATCTTGTACTAATCATCCTATACCTGATTTTATTTTCTATGACCATCTTACTCCATCTTCTCATCAGTTTGCTTTGTTCTTGTCCTCTATATCTATACGCAAGTCATATGAGGAGGTCGTGTTAGTTCCTATTTGGAAACAGGCCATGAATGAGGAGATAGGTGCACTTGTTTCTAGAGGGACTTGGGATCTTGTTCCATTTCCTACGGGTGCTACTGTGGTTAGCTGTCGATAGGTATATACCTTGAAATATCGCACTGATGATTCTGTTGATCGCTGTAAAGATCGTCTTGTTGCTAAGGGTTATACTCAAATTTATGTGGTCGACTATCTTGAGACGTTCTCTCCCGTTGCCTGTCTCAATTCTATTAGCCTCATTTTCTCTATGGCTGTTAATCTAGATTGGACCATGTTTCAGCTGGATGTTAAAAATATCTTTCTGTATGGTGACTTGAAGGAGAAAGTCCATATAAAGCAACCTTCGGGGTATGTTGCTCAGTGGGAGAATACTATCTGTAGGCTTAAAAAGGCGATTTATGATCTCAAACAAAGTCCACGGACATGGTTTGAAAAATTCAGTACTGCTATATATGGTGTTAATTTTAAACGGTGTCAGTCAAATCACTCAGTCTTTATTCGACATACTATATCTGATTTGGTGATTCTGACCGTATATGTTGATGACATCCTGCTAACTGGGAGTGACCTTACTGCTTTAGCAGAAACTAAGGAGTACCTTTCACATCACTTTGTGACCAAAGATATGAGAAAACCCAAATACTTTCTTGGGATTGAGTTTGCGTATCAAAAAACCGTTTACTTCTATCTCAAAGGAAATATGTATTGGATCTATTAGGAGAAATGAGTCTTTTAGGGTGTAAGCCAGCAAGCACTCCAATGGAGGTGGATGTGGATTTGTGGCGTGATAATAGTCCTCTCCTAGATGATACAGGTCGATATAGAAGATTGATTCAAAAGTTAATCTACCTTACTGTGACCATACCTGATATTACCTTTGCAGTGGGAGTACTGAGCAGGTTTATCCATAAACCAAGAGAGGTTCAATGGACAGCGGCTCTAAGGATTTTAGTTTATGTTAAAAGCTGTCCTGAAAAAGGATTACTGTATAAGAAACATGGACATTTACACATCTCTGATTTTTATGATGCTAGGTATGCGGGAGACATAGGAGATAGGAAGTCTACTTTTGAATTTTGTACATTTATCGGAGGAAATTTGGTAACTTGGAGGAGCAAGAAATAAGATGTAGTATCTTGATTTAGTGCAGAGGCAAAATACAGAGCTATGACTCACACTATCTGTGAGATAATGTGGTTGCAGAAATTATTAACAGAGCTTGGTTTTACTCAACCTGGATCTATGCCTATGTATTGTGACAACCAATCAGCTACCTATATTGCAAAGAATCCAGTGTTTCATGAGAGAACTAAACACATTAAGGTTGATTATAATTTTGTCAGAGATACTTGGGAAAAGAAAGTAATCTCTCTTCAATTCACTCTGTCTTCAAAACAGTTATCTGACATTCTCACTAAAGCTATCTCACCCAAGGTGTTTTCCATTTTATGTAACAAGTTGGGCATGATTGATATATATGTTCCAGCTTGAGGGGGAGTGTTGGTATTAGTATTAGGTTATTGGGTTTAGGCCCATTAACCTATTAACCGTATGAGTTATGTACTATATATAGCCCTATGTAGATGAATAAAATTGAGCACTTTTGATTTATCTTTTCTAACAGTTACAATTTAAAAAGGGATGAGAGGTGAATATGCTTATCTTAGTGAGTTTACCTCTCCACAAGAGAACAAAATACAATGACATAGCAATTCGGGTAACCATACCTATTTATAGGATTTGTCAAATCCTCTCCAATTGAGATGATTTGACAAATTCTAAAATGGTTGTTTTTTGCATTTTAGGGATTAAACATTCCAAAATTTTTATTGAAACACCAGCTATGGAATCCAAAAACCTAAAAAAAATATCACTTTTTGATCATAAAATTTATAATCCACCCAGATGCCCCATAATCCTAGAATTTGTAATCCACCCAAAATGCCAAAAATTTATGAATTAAAAAGCCCCTTAATATCATTTTTTGATCCTAGAACTTGTAATCCATCCCAAATGCCAAAAAAATTTATGAACCAAACAACCCCTAAAAGTAATTAAGCTAACAAATTATTGCCGATATATACTTATGTACCTTGAATTCTTGACACCATAAGATAGAATTATTGGCTCCACCCTTGTCTATGTTTACCTATGCAATTATATTTTGAAAATGTCACATTTAAAAATCATGTTTTGATTGATGTACGATATAATGGTTACATTCCCCCGCCAAAAAAAAATTCTAGCTCTACCATTGCTCGTGGCTGACAGCAAGTCCTAAAATTTGAACGTCTCCCAGAAGGATCTCATTTTAGAACCGAGTGTCCTGCCAACACCCATTTTAGCGGGAACATGCTTATTATGACAGTCATCCTACAAGAATTATTTTAAGGGTCTGTTTGTTTGTTTAAAAAAAAGGGAAATCAAAGAAATAGAAAACTATTTCTAAGAAGAATTATTTTGGGAGTGTTTGGTTGGCTAAAAAAAGAAGGAAATCAAAGAAATGAAGATGAGATGAAGTTAGTTGTCACATTATTATTGGATGATGTGAGTGATTCTTTAAGAAAACTTGTTTTGATGTTGTTTGGTTGGCGAAAAGAAATAAGGAAATGAATTATAAGAAATCTATTTCCTATAATATGTTGTTTTCTTTTGTTTGGTTCATTCTTAAAAATAAGAAAATAGATGAGATGAGATGAGTTGTCATTATATTATTGGATGATGCGACCCACACTTAAGGAAATCGTTTTCCTAGCTTTTTGGGAGGAAATGGGTGGAAATGAAATGTTAATGAGATGAGATGAGTTGTCATCATCTTATTGGATGATGTGAGTGATTTGAAATGATGAGATGAGATGAGTTGAGTGATGTTGTGGATAAAAATAATATTTTATTAGATGTGGTGGATGAGTTGTTAGATGAAAATAATATTTTATTAGATGTTATGGATGAGTTGGATGAAAATAATATTTTATTGGATGTTGTGGGTGAGTTTTAGGGATGGAAATGGAGGAAATGGTACTTTTTGAGATTTCCACCTTTTCCATTTCCATTTCTTGGTTTTTAGGAAATAACCAAACAGACCCTAAGCAGAAGAAAACGTTAAGCAAAATCTAAGTGCATTTTTCCACCATAACATATACAAAAGCTGAAACTGATCAACACAAAGATCATACCTTGTCGACATCGACTAGAGGAACATGCAACAGTAATTATGGATCCAGCCAATCACGTGGTGAAGTTAACTAAAGTGAGTGGCCAAAGACTCAGAAGAAAAGGGAAAAGGAGATCTAATATATCTCGTCAACAAAAAGTGTTTCCCCGGATATGTAATCTATTATTTTACTCACAAAGACATGTATAAACAGAGAACATTTTCATGCAAGGAAAATAATAAGGCAACACAACAGCATATAGCTGCAAGCAAACAAAGGAATAGAGCTTATTCAGGTGCGTAATGCAGTTAGACCACATAGATGCCCTGCAGTCTATTAGAACTATATAATATGAACAGTGGCCACAGAATCACTTTAGCGTTTTGATTATGTAGGTGTATAAAGGCGTCTGCATGCTTTGATTGTCTAGGTGCATAATCCATTTAATATGGCTACAAATTGTAAGTTATTTCCTCTGGCCGCTTAGTACTTTGAATTATATACCGTTTAGTTCTCAAGTTATCCATTGTCATTAATTTATTATATTTGACACTAGCTAAACATTTTAAGATGTTACCTTTTAATTGTTACTTTGTTTTACTTTTCTTGCATATTTTTTTCTGTTATCTAGAATCATTCACTTACATAAAGATTGTTCTATTTTCTTTATGTTGTTAGGAATTTCCATTTTAGTAAAAGTTTTTCAACATTTCAGGGTTTAAAAGTTTCGATATCGCTTTTCCTTCACATAAATGTTCTACAATGTAACCCAACTATGCATCAGAAGTGATGTATAACACCTATGCATAAAGTAGTGTTAATAACTGTCTTGTAAAATGAGGAAACTTGATACCGCTTTGGTGCTTCATATACACAAACTTCATTAACAAAACACGGAACCTATATGAATATTAAGTTCAAGGCAGCATTTAGACCCTGTGGTTTGAATCACTATAAGTCTGCATAGATGAGTGAAACCTAGAGGTTTTCTAACAGCAAACATGAACTGAAAAACTATGCAAATGACAAAAGTGTGACCCATTTGATGCAAATTTAACACTGATATACAAACAAAAGCCAGTCAAGCAAACACATAATATGTGGGGGGAAATGTAGGATGCGGACTCCTGTCTTATTCACTAATGCAAAAATAAAATGATCGAAAAAAATATGATGAGATTAATCATAATATAATAATATTGCATTAGAAACAAAACCAAAAGCAGTCAAGCAAACACATAATATGTAAGGGAAAATGTAAGATGTGGTCTCCTGTCTTATACACTAATGCAGTAATAAAATGATCAAAAAACATATGATCAGATTAATCAGAATATAATTATATTTCATTAAAAAAACCAAAATATCATATCAGTAATTTACCTTATCAGCATCTCCACTACCGTTACATGTCTTGCTGTGGCATGCGCAGGATATATCCTTCCGTAAATTAGATTTGTGGGAATTTCCAACATGCATCTCCTGTTTTTATCTACAGAGGTCAAATTTCTAAATGAAAAGGCGTAGAAGATATCTAGTCATTTCTCTGTGGTGCGTATTAGCTCCAAGCTCACAAACATTCATATATGGTCAAAAGATATACACCTCTATGGCTCTACCTCATTACTTGTTCCCAAAGGCTCAGAATCCATGTTACTTCCTCATAGGAAACAATATGATTCAGCACAAGATTCCTCACTTTTGTTTGATGGAAGAGGCTGTTCAGAGTTAATGCTAGTTTCTTGAGTATTTTGTGTTTGCGTTTGAAGATGCTCATCAAAGGCATGGTCTAGATTTTCATCTTCATCAATATCTATATCCTGGCTCATATCAATAGGAGGCTCGAATGCCTGCAGAAATTATTGGAATTAATACATCACTGCAGGTGCATTTTTCAATAAAGATCTGACATATAAGCATTGGAGAAGCAACACAAGAGCATGAAAAATATAGGTTGACGCACGAAGTTGCTAAAATATTAAAAGGTTGCGATTGTTTTCTCACCTGAAGCATGTTCATTTAAAAAAAAAATTATGTATTCAGTGATATGCGTTTTGGTATATCCAATCCCAATCAATTTATGAAGGGAAAATCATGACACGATCCTGTCTAAAAACTGCATCCTCACCCAATCAAATCCTAAGTTACACGGATCTAGTACCTATTCTTTTTTTGGTCTTGTAGTAGAAGTCTGCCGACTTCGACAAATTGGTTTTTGGCCGAACAACAATCAAATTGGTTGTTTCAACTAGAATGCGGAGATAATGAATTGGTCCCTAATGTATCAGCGTTCCTTCTTCTATATTCTAGGAGTTAGATTGGTTTGGAGATTGGGTCTGTCGAATTGTTTGCCAATGTGGGATTCTTTCGATACAGCTATCTATCTATCCATATATCACACCTTTTATTGTCATTTTACTTTTGGCAACATGGGTCACACTCCATCCAAATTTGTATTTTCTATTCCATATATTCAACGAAAAATTGAAATAGGAGGATTCAAACAAAAAGTCAAAGTCAATTTTTTTGTTTGAAGAATTTTTCTTTTTTTTATAATATAAAAGAAAAATCGAAATTAAGTTATACGTTAAAGTTAATTGAATAATAGAGTTAGTTACAATCTGCTCTTTGTAGACCGTTTCATATCTTAAGACATAAAATTCACAGTTGAGATAAAGTAAGATTGCTCATTTTAAGACTGTATTCATTTGACCCTGAATAAACGATGGAGTAATGAAAACTGAATTCATTCCTTTTAGTAGCGCAAAAACCCAGAGCAAACTAAAGTTTGCAATACAAGACTATATTTAGTTTTGAATTTTGTTTTGAGGTGAGCGGAGTTATTAAGTAATAGAGGTAATTCAAAGGTGTTCCCTTATGTTACCCTTACCAATATCCTAATTTGACCAATACGCAGCCGGCACATTGAAGGGAATGCTATCCTTTTTATCTCGCTCTTTGACTGACAATATATTCTTTTATAAGTTCTATAAAGCGCCTTCGTCCTATTTTTTTTATTGGTTGAGAGATCAAACCAACTCATAGGGGGTTGGTATCAGGTCAGCAATTGGTTTCAAAATTATATCTAACCAACAAAATGGTGGCTGAATTTTGAACATTTAAAAAAATCAGTCATATACCGTCAAGTCTTTGGTACTTCAAAGCAAGATGAGATAGTAGAGCCAGCACGTCCATTTACCAAAAAAAAAAAAAGAAACAAGTGCTTCAAATGGGGGGTGGGGTGCATTCTCGAATGAAGGGAATTTACTGTATTAATTAACAAAATTAGGTTAAGATCATGAAAAATAACAAAGGAGTAAAGATTCAATAGAGATAATTTCCTAATTAAGTGGCAAGAAGTATTTTTGACGTCAATCAGGTCAAATAAGAGAGATTTAGGGTTTAGGGTTTACTTAGATTAGCACTGATGATCCGACGCAGAGACTTAACCTCGAGAGCTTCCTCCAGTTTGCTGCAATTCTCCTCCTCTTCCATTTCCTTTGCTTTTTCGCGTCGTTTTTTTTTTTCTTTTAAAGCAAGGAGCCTCTAAAATTTACCCGTTTGAGAGGCAACAGGGCACACCCCCATCCACCCGTCCAATCACACACCCCGAGACCATATGAGATTTTAAATAAAATATTATGTGAGACCCAGTATACTATAGCAAGATATGAGATATGGTTAAAGATCTTCAAGATGTGTCTCTTTTATTTTTCTTTTCGTAATTAAGCTTCTATGTTAACCCATCTCTTTTAAGTTAAGAAGCCCTCAATTCCCAGTTATTATTAATAGTATTCCCAATTTATTGAGGATATTCAGGGGCTTCTTAGAAAAGATATATACAAAAGTTACGAGCTTTTTGGTCAAAAAAACAAGTAGGAGCATCTCAGAACAGAGGATTTCATTATTAAAAATAGAAAGTTAAAAACATCTTAGAAAAAAAGATAAAATTTAGAAGCTCTTTAGACTATGTCCTCGGCCCAGAGATAATACAAATAGGCAGCTGCCTTGGGTTTATTTTCTGAATTTTACACGTGATCCATTGTCTTTTCGGTGTTTGCATAATCATAGCTAGATGAAAGTTTATTTGCTCTTCAAAACAGAACCTTATGTAAAACATTTTTTCATCTTGGAGTAAGATGACTTCAGAACCTTATGTAAAAGTTTCAAATCACTTTTAGATGCAAATATCAATGACACCTTACTTTAGGATGTTTTGACGAATTAGATATCTATATTTCCTTCACACAAATTTTTTAAAAAAAAGGAGCAATTAATATATGTTTCTACGTTTATTCAATTACTATGAGTACTTAAAATACTAATAAGTAAAAAAGTTAATGACATGGTTAAAAAGCAAGAATACGTTTATAAAAAAAAAGAGGGTATACTTGATTTTATCCATGACCAATTTAATATCTTTTTTAAGTATTTTGTGTAAAATACAATAATGAGTGAACGAGTATAATAAGTTCGCAATCACTGCTTGAGTTTTGCAACATTCATCGATTTAATTGGAAGGTCAATATTTTAGACAATTCTTTTGCAACTTTAGTCGTCGACATAGAGCTATAATTTTCTCAGTTAAGCCCCTATAAATGCTTCTTACGAGTCCAGTGGTTCATGCATGTTAAAATCGACATTGCTAAAGATTTTTTTCCTGCAGCCCACTTGCCCCCTAAAATATTCAATTTGTCTATTCTTGTCCCTCGAACAATTTTTGTCTCATCTTACCCTCTGAGTTATCAAACTTGTAATTGCGTACCACCTGAATTATTTTTAGCCTCACTTGATCCCTTTAACTATCACTTTCTTTCTTAAGTATAGGGGTAATTGCTCAAAGTGATACTTCAGGATGTAAGCAAGGACAGATTTAATACTTTTACGGTGGTAATGTGAGATAAAAATAGTTTAGGAGGTAAGCAAGGGATGAATTCTGAGTATATAGAGTTGAGATGATACGAAGGGGTAAATTTAACAGCTCAGCTTGGTATGCAAAAAAAATAAAAAAATAAAAAAATAAAAAAATAGAAGTAATAATCGAGAAAAGTTCAAAATATTTTTTTATTAAAGAATATAAAATAAACATCTAACACTGGCAAGCATTGAGAGGATCCATGCTGAGACTAGTAGGGAAAATGCTGAAATTATTATTTTAAAAGCTTTTACAACTCAGTATATACTGAGGAATCTAAAAATTGCAAAGAAACTAGCCGAGAATAACATTAGACATACATTAAATTAAAAGTAAATTTAAATATAGGCAAATATATTTATATTTCTATAAACTGAATGAAAAACGCGCCATAACACTTGTACTTAAACGGTCAAACCCAGTCATAAAACAGTAAATTTCTGCATTTATTTTGATCTTATAAGTAAAAGAAGAAATATCAAGGGTTTATTTCCAAAATGAGAGCTCGGCTTAGGGTGTTGGTTGTTGAAAGCCTGTCAAAACTGACACTTTTGACAGGCTTTCCCTTTCTCCCTTATGCAAACAAACAACCCCTTATTTCTTGCGCAGTCAAATCCGGCCCACAACCTTCTGACCCATTGTCTTTAAAGCGGCTCATTGGGCCACTAAATCAGTCTTGTGTGCACACCGTTCCCTTTTTTTTAAGCATAGCATATTAAAAATGCATTTTTCTAAGTTTTAAAACACTAAGTTTTATGCACGTGCAATACACATGGTTAAATACCATGATTAAATATAGTTGATTTATTTTCTTACTAAAAGTTGTTCCTCAGTTCCACTTTGATGGGTTTTGCTTACTTATATCTTTAAATTTAAGCATTATAATTTTTTTTTAATGTTTGTTTAAATGGACTACACCCAATTTAATTTTTCATATTGATAATTGAATTGACAATAAATAAATATAATCCAAAATTAATTTGAATGATCATGTCACTAAGACCGACATGAAGCCAAGCTTCACCTGAGAAAGTATAGCATTGCAAAAGTGAAAAACACTTCAAAAAATAGCATTCTAAAAGAAAAATAAATAATTAAAGCTAATACGAAGATGATTGATTAAAAGTGGGCTAAAATGGCACAAAAAATAATTTAGAGTTTGTTCCTAATCCTTAATAGACTTTAAAAAAATCATAAACTAAATATTAATGCTAAATCTAGTACACTTTTATATAATGAAATCATCCACATAAGCATATAAAACTACTAAAAAGGTTTATGAAAATCCCTTCTAAAGATTTCTAATTTACTCAAAAAAAACTATTCTATAAAATATTCAGAAGTATATTCATTCCTTTTGTTTTATTTTTTATTGAGACATTATCAATCTTTTTCGATAAAATTAGACTACTTTTAGATGCCAAAAAAGGATAGTAAAACCTTAAATTAAAAGTTAAATTTATATATCTTAATGAAAGAATATTAGACAACTATTCTCTTTTTTTTTGCTAAGTTTTGAAATTTTAGTCGCTTTTTCATGATTTTGAATTTTTAAGGGTGTGTTTCGCAAATTTTGAAACTTTGATAGTTTTTTTTAATAATTTAAATTTTAAGTTATGTGCTTGTAATTTTTATGTTTTATGTGGTGGTAGTAAGTTTTCTAATGGCAGAATATTTCTTGTAACTCTGAATTTTGAAACTTTAAATTTTTTGTTGCAAAATTTAAATTTTTAGCAGTCTGCTGATAATTTTAAGATTTGATATGTAATTATTATAAGTTTTTAAATTTTAAGGTTTTTTATCTTTTTTTAATTTTTGAAAGAGTTTTTTTATAATTTTTATAACTTTGAGGTTATTTTTTACAAATTTTATTTTTTTAGTGTCTGATGGTAATTCCCTGAAATTATCTTTGTTGTCCGCAAGTTTTGAAATTTTAGAATTTTAGAGTGCTTTTTTTATTATTTGAACTTTTGAGAGTATTTTTATAGTTTTTAAAATATTGAGGGTTTCATGTTTGTTGTTTTAAGTTTTGAAACGTCTGGACGTTTTGTGTAATTTTTAAAACTTTTTGGGCTTTGTTGTAATACTTCATATATTATAGCATATTAATCTTTAAATTATTGACCTGTAAGTTGTTTACATGAGATTAGGATATGATATAATTATGGTTATAATAGATTAAAATTTAAATAAAATATTAAAGATAGTCAAGGGTAATATTGACTATAAAAAGATTTTTCCGAACTCGTAATTTTAAAGGGAGTATAATTTGATTTAATTATTATACGCTTAAAATTAAAAATCGTATTTACTCCTATATACTTAAAGAATAATCTAAGTTATGATACATTTGATTTAGAAATCATATCTACTCCTCTATACTTAAAAGAGAACCACGTTTTAATACATTGAATTTGCTTCACTGTTTATAACACAACAAAATACTGTAGAATGAATAGCAACTTCAAGTAGAGAGGATCAGAATTACTGTAGTATAAATAGCAACTCATTATAGTATTTATTGTAGCATAACCAATAATTATAGTATATAAGAGTAGATGAGATTAATTTGTAAAATCCTTGCCGACTTAAAGTTGACGCCAGGAGCCAAGCCCATAGCCTCCGAGAAAATTATTAGCTTTACCTGCAAATTGTCAGGCTAGGCTTAAAACTTGGGAAAATGATAGGGACACATCCCCAACCACAACTCCAACCACACACTCTCTCTCTTTTGCTACAGTACACAGGGCCCCACATGAGATTTTAAAACTTTAAAATCTCATGTGGGGCCCGGTGTACTGTAGCAAAAGAGAGAGAGTATGTGTGGTTGGAGTTGTGGTTGGGGTGTGTCATAGTGCCACTCTAAAACTTGCGCAGTAAAAGACAGTTAACACGCCTTTGGGCCATCATCTTCAACGCGACCTGTTGGGCTATGAATAAATCCCCAAACCATATTCTCCAAATCCCTAATACCATTTCTTTAATAAATCCCCGAAAAATTAGGGTTTTAAATTTAAACCTCTCTTATCTCAAAATTTGAATCCTTCCCTCTCGAATTGGCCTCAATAATCCAAAACCCTAATCTAAGAACCAAGATCCCTCAATGAGGCTTAATTCTAACCTAGTTTCTCCGAAGACACGATTTTAGATTCTGCTTCGTCTAATCTTATTGGTTAAAATCATTTGTTTTTTTTAATAAAATCAGAAAAACAAAGGACCTAGTTACCTCTATTACCCCGTCACTTTGATCTTGGAATCACAGAATCCAGAACTATAAATTGCCTTTTTCTCAGCTCAAAAAGAAAACAATGGAAACATTAACAAAACTTACACGAAACATAAATTATACTAAACAAAATCACCTCACTGAACAAGGAGGTAACAGAAACAAAATTAAACCAATTACATGTTACACCACATTAAAAAAAAAATCATTTAGCAACGACATTCAAATTAATGAAAAAAAAAAAAAACGTAACAACACTATGAAACACATCTGCATTGATCAAGGCAGAGGACTGCTTCAAACCGGCTTAAGGAGTGAAATCTTCTTCACTTGCAAATGCTTTCTCCAATACCGTACCTTGGCATCCACCCTGGCTGAAAACCCTACGTGTGCTCTCTTCATGGAATTCTTCTTCTCCTTCTCCCACGCGTAACCATCATTGACGTCTTTCTTACGACGCTCCATTTCTTGAATAACATGGTCATCCATTGGATAAAACAACCTCTGTACAGAAATATGGATGAAATATGGAAGTAGACATACAATGACAACAATGAGGGTGGCCAACCAATAGATTGATGCAGGGCCAAGGGCTTCCAAGAAAAGTAGGATGTTGTTCTTGGATAGTGTTACCGGCAATACAGCATACGCCACCAAGAACACGTACCATAATAAGATGCTGCCCCAAATGAAAAAGTGCTGAATCCAAGTGAAGCGGCTGACGATGAGAGCGATTTGGCAATTGACTGTCCAGATGATGCATGTGTACATGATGGTTCCGAGGTGTTCAATGTCTGCCACCTGTCCCTCGCCGAGGAAAGCAGCAGGGAGGAAGATGTGTATGTTCAAGATAAAGATGACGAGGGAGGCGAACAAGGCGTTGCCGATCCAACCAAATATTCGGGTCCAGCTGAAATATATGTTCTTTTGGCCCTGCTGATAGAGTGCTGGGAACTTTGACAAGTCAAAATAAAAACAAAAATGTCAGGTCATTAACAAATAGCTGAGATATAATATTCTGCTTTTTACACATTTTAAAGCCCTGACACCTTCAATTTTCTATCCAACCATATAATTGTAATATACTAAAAAAAGGAGCTTTCTTTTTACTGCTTTGTAACACAAGCTTCATCTAAAAAGTGTAAAAGGTAGCATAAGGCAGACACTTGCTCCTCATGTACTGAAGCATGCACCTCATGTGTTGAAGCATACACTTCATGCCTCATTTGAGCCTTTTAGAACATTGGTTGAGAGATCAAATCCTATAATACATGGAACTATGAAGAAAGAAATGCACTGAGTTTGAGTGCTGATTAACCAGAAGTGCTAAGATGATAAAAGAAGGGACTTGGGTTTTCCTCCTCTCTTTTTGCCTTGAGATGAATATTAGAATAATAAGAAATCTAAGATGACCAAGAAAGATACCTGAAGGCAGACATCTGATGAAACATCCTGTTCTAAAACACCCAGTGCTATAACTGGTAAGGATGTAAGAACAACATTGAACAACATCATATACCAATCATCGTATAGGAGGTCTGCGGAGAATCCAGTGTATATCTCATAGTAAAAGAGAGTCATGCCAAATGCTACATTCTTGTACACAAAATAGAGAATCTGCAAGAATAAGGTGCAAAAAAGATGAGGTTAAAACAACTGGATTAGAACCCACTAAATAATATTCAGAAGAGCTAGGGATGCTAAAATGAATAAATTCACCATCTTGGCAATTCTCTTGTAACACCAATGGCCATGCACTAGGAGTAACCGTTCCAACATGTGGAATTGTGGCAATGAGAAGTCACTTGCCATGACTGCCTAAACATAGTAAAAAAAGGGGGGGGGGGGGGATCAATTGTCAAACTCATTTATATAGTAAATACAGAAAAGGGGAAACAAAATCAATTGTGGCAATAAGAATATATACACATACTTTTTTTTGAATGAAATCATGTAACTAGATCATCAAGTGGATTTACCTGCATGCCTTCCATTCCACTAATTCCTATTCCAATATCTGCTGCTTGAATCATGCCAACATCATTAGCACCATCTCCTACTGCTAAAGTTGTCATTCCAGCGTACTCCTTCACTAGTCTGGTAATCTATATGATAGAAAATTCACCAATGAGACATAACACCAAAAAGGTTTAGGATATAAGTATAACAAAAATGGCTAGTGATAGAATCCTACCATAGCTTTTTGTTTGGGAGACACGCGGCAACAAATGACAGAAGCACAATCAACAGCCAAACCTAAGAAAGAATTCCTGACCTCATTGTGAAGAGCAAGTTCAAGAGCTTCACCATCTACAATTAAAGCAAAGGGTGTAGTTCTATCCTGGTCTTGAGTAATTACTTGCTGTGCAGTTTTTATCTGGACTAAAATCTCCTCTTTCAAAATCTGAAACGAGAAGTATCAGACTTTAAAACATGAGTAGCATATATAAGATTTCGATAAAAAAAAAACTAGAATATACACACATCTCTACTGTTTGATTTGGATGAATTGCATAAGTGAAACTGCTTCATGTCATCTCGAAGTAGACTGCAAGAGAATCTGAGATTTAACAAGAAATGTAGCATTCGTTAGAAACAAACAAAAGATCATCTTCATTAATCTGTGCAATCGTACCCAATGTTAATTGCAGTCTCCTTCTTGTCACCAGTGAGTAGCCATATCTTCAGTCCTGCTTGAGCAAGTCTATCAATGCATTCAGGGACCTAAATTCAAATGCTAGTTAGAAATAAATGAAGAGATTTAAACCTCCCAAAACAAGTTGAAGTTGGTTTTCTTGACATGATATCTAATTTGCAATATTTACAGGTTTTACAATTTTTACCTTTGAAGGAAATAGGAAATAAAATTAAGCTGTAGATGCAAGGTGGATGTCTAATTTTTATAATGCACAAACCCATTATTTGAAGAGGGAAAAAAGTAAAACAAAACTAACCCCTTTCTGCAACTTGTCTTCAATAGCAACAGCCCCTAAAAGAATGAGATCTTGTTCGATCATTTCAGATGCAGACTCCAACAACTCGTCTCTTTCTGGACCTATTGTAGTCTTTGCCTGAGTAAACATTAGATTCCATTTTCCATACTCAACAGCTTCCAGCCTCCTATATGCAATTGCCAGAGTTCGCAACCCATCTTCTGCATAATCTGAGAGGTGTGCACGTGTTGCCTCTTGATAAGATTTACCCTTGTTTCCAAGGAGATTATATATGATACTGAAAAGAAAAGGAAACAATTATAAGTATTGGTACAATAAAGTAGTACCCACATGAAGTACACAACCTTTCTTTAAAATTTCATTCTGTAGTCACTTCATGCCTCAGCTCTAACACAGTAAAAAGGATACAAACACCAATATTTCCAAAGTTATTGATTCTAGTTGGTAAATGTTGCTACAAACTACAACCTGAAATTTTTTCCAAGCTTAATGATTCTACCAGGAGGAAATATATATGGTATCATTTGTATTATTTCAATAGTGACAAATTAACTACCGTAAGATCATCCGACAAAGACATGATAAAGAATTTAAATCTAGTGTTCAGATAAAAGATTGAATATAGTAGATGTAAAAGGGCAAACCTGTCAGCTCCCTTAGATAAAAGAAATATTTGCCCATCCTCATCCTTCAGTATGACAGACATCCGCTTGCGTGAACTATTAAACTCTAGAAGATTCAGAAGTGTGTATTGCCTGCAAATGTGCAGCTTGGCATCAGATTCAAATAAACAACATCCAAGAAAATGGAAGTAACAACACCTGAACTCACCTTTCAACCTCCTCTCCTGTGGACAGATTATACTCCTTGAGTACCATCGTAGACTGTGTTCTCCAGCAAAAAGTGAACCCAAATTCTTGTGCAGCAATCAGAAAAGCCACTTCTTCTGGAGACTCTGCTTCATACTTGAACTTTCCCATTTCATCTTGTTCAACAGGTATCCCAGTATGACACAAGGCTAAGACCCTGAAAAACATAGCTAAATCTGAAATCTTCAGCTCTTTTATCCAATTCATGTTCATGAGCCGACCATCTTTAAAGTTGAAGCCTTTAACCGCATGATCTGTATGGATGATCTCATTCTTTATTTCACTCATTTCTTTTGAGGTACTAAAATCAGCAGCTGAAGATTCAAGCATGCTGAAACTTCCACTTGCAGTATCAGGTTCAGTTATTGAAGTAAAATTCTCAAGTCCTACATGGTCAGCCTCCGATGAAGATTTGCATTTTTTCATATCTAATTTCATCCTTTTGGATGCAGCTTCATCAACCTCATTGACCTCACCGCCATATGATATTCCAGCGATGGAGCACTTCTTGAATTCCATCTGATTATATGTAAGAGTGCCAGTTTTGTCAGAAAGGATTATTTCAACTTGACCAAGCTCTTCATTCAAATTTGAAGTCCTTGCTTCAGTAGATTTGCTGGTGTCTTCATCATACATTGCAATATCATTATTGATGAGCATGGCTTGCAGCACTTTAACCATCTCGATGGAAACATAAAGAGATATAGGAATCAGGTAACTGTAAAGAATTAAAGCCCTTACCAATTGAAGGAGACCAGACAAACCAGGTGCCTTTGTGTTAAAAAATGGGTCATCCTCGTCTGGCTTTACATACCACCAATCCTCTAAATGAAGCTTCACGAAGACACAAGTCCCAACAGCACTAACGAGCGACATTAGAACGAGCATAGAAAACAAAATATATATGATTAAGTCCATCTTTCTCTCAATGCGACTTCGCTTAGAAGGAGCTTTAGTCGAATTCTGTATAGCTTTTGTATCACAACCACTGAAAATTATGACTCCATAGATGTATTCAGTGTTGCGGAGCTTCGAGTCTCTAAGAAGCACCTGGCAAGGGCTCAATGCATGCACTTCGCTTTCATACTCTAGGTTACCGATGAATGAGTAAAGGTTTGGATTAGGATCTTCACATTTAATTGTAGCTTTAAAGTCTGCAAACTCAATGTCAGTATCCAAACGAAGTGTTACCTCCAAGCATCTCTTAAGTTTCAAATTGGTTTCACCATCTAGATTCATAGTCTCAACATAACAAAGACCATCATCATAGCTTGAAGATAAAATAAGTAGATCACTTGGAAAGTATTGGTCTTTCTCAACTTTTACTACATCCCCGACATGAAGTTCTTTCCAAGGTTTATTAATGAAATTTCCATTACCAACATGAACTTTCACCATACGGGAGTTCACCTTAATATCCTGCAGATCAAGATCACCCACTTTCACTTTAGAATATATACTGCATATCTCAAATAGGCTTAATATTAGTACAATAAGACGGGCTAAAGTATATTTCACATTTTGTAACATTAGGAAAATGATCCAAATGAAAACAAAGATATCTAATTCATCACAACAACAAAAAGATCTGATAGCGTTTGATAAGAAAAAGCACCTGAACAAATCGACGCCAATCTTCTAGTGCTTCCTTAGCCATACTTATACCCACAACAAGAACCAATGGAGCGATGACACTCTGTGGAGAAAAAGGAGCCACTGGTGTCACCGACAGGATTGCAGTCAAAAGAAAATAGACATTTGCAACTCGTCGAAATTGCTCAAATAATGCCTTTGGAAGAAAGGTCACAAAGTTATATCTGGTTGTGGAGATTGAGTTGTTTGGATATCTACTTGAGTTGTTCCTCTGAAAATGAGATTGGTTGCAGAAAACCACCCTTGTAAATCCAGGGCCACCAAACTGTTGAAGAGTAGGCTCCTCCTTCGTACTAGGCTGCAGGCACGCAAAAGAGTAGAGCTTGCTCCATCGAACCTTGCCTTTATTTTTCACAGACCGCTTTGGTGGCATTCTCAGTGTTTCTGCCTTTGTGGAACTACCATAAACTGTTGTTATTTGCTTCAATCAGGTCTCAAGAGCTTTCTCACCAAACAGTTTAATCTCATGTTGCATCTTCTTCATAGCAAGCGTAGATCCCCCTCTGGAGACTTATAGGAATTGTGTTTTTAATTACTTTGCATGTCGCAATCTGAGGCATGTACTTAGCAAAGAGCCAACAGAGTTAAGATGGTAATATCTGTTGCTTATGACAAACTTTTACCTGTTCTCCGCCACAGTACTGCAGGTTTCTGCAGAAAAATAATGACCAAGAAAATCAAAAATAAAATAAAATAATAGTCTTTATTTTCTTTGAGGTTCTCGGAAGACTTTGGTTGACTGTAGAAAGGCGAACATGTCTAAAATTGCCAGGCACGACAACTGAGTAACCAAGTAAGTAAGTTTTCCCCGGAGAGTCTGAAAGCTGCCAGATAATTTTCAAACTACGTTTCAAGAAGTATAATATAAATGGGATTGCTAGGCAGAATATTCAGCAATCAACTACTCATCATGCAAAAAACTATCTGACAAAGACCTATGTCAGAATTTCCGTCATGACTTCTAAAGGTGAAATACAATTTTGACTGAAGGTTGTCCAAAAGTCATCACACAATTCGTTAAATAATTTTCACCTAAATTTCAAAGGCTACACAGAATTAAAGCATGGTGATCACAAAAATTTAAATGGATAAGCATGCACAATTTTCTGCTAAATGAGAGCAAGAAGGCCAAAGAGGAAAGTTTAAGATGGCACAGCAGGGTAAAGGAATAAGGACAAAGGAATGAGACGGTAATCCCAATGAGCTAGTAGTTATAAGTAACCAAATTTGTGTTATTTGACGTCTCCCCCTCTATTACAAAGACTTCGAGGGTGTCGAAGACTTCAAGTAATGAAAGAAACAAAGCAGAAGAAGCCTAGGATGTGATAAAGACCTCTGTGTTTGAACTTTTCAATACAAGTAAAAGGACCAAAGTAGCCTCCGATGAATAGAATCTTATAGAACTGATGTACTTATCAACAGACTAATCTCTTTCCCCCAATTCGTTATGTGGAGGCCACTCTAATCATATGTAAAGCCCTACAAGTAAAAACCACACCATGACCAATCCAGAAGACCTCAAATTCAATATTTGAGCATAATACATTGTTGATGGTAATATGAGAAAGAATATTGCAGGATTACTAGTGCATCCGGCAAGAGCTCATCAATTGTGACATTTTTCTTGATCTGTCGTCCAATGTCATATAGACTATCTTTGGTCCTACCAAAAAAATGTCTGGGTGTGAGCTTAAATCAAACGACTAGTTGAACTTGGGAAAGTACAGGAGAAATTGCATTATTACCAAAAACTTATGACGATCATCCATCACTTGCACAATTCTGCTTTTCCCGTGTAGAAAGATCTGTCATTATAGCAAATAATGTGCAATACATGAATTGTTGGAAGTAACTAGCAATTGGGAATCAGAACCAAGACTTTTTAAGAACCAAATAAAAGCCATCCAATTATAATCAGGTCAAGTCATATACACTTTACATGATTTACATGTTTCTGACGCATCCCCCCCCCCCCCCTCCCCCTCCCCTCCCAACCACAACCACAACACACGCACACACACACACTGCTAACTTAATCACAAACTGTCACATGTTCATAGTTTTCTCTCTGAAGACAGACTTGCCAGATTATAATCACAAGGTAAAGGACTGCGGCCCACCCTCCATGGATCTTCATCTTCCCGCTCCAAGCACAACAATTTCGTTTGAAAAGGGACAAAGTAACACTTGCATGCAGTGATAAATGAATGATAATTTTAATGGGTTAAGACACCATCTGATTTTGGATTCAGATATTGCCGCCATGTATTGCTAGTATCTAATTCTTGGTGTTGTCTCTTGTCTTCTGAGCAGACCCTTGCAGGCCCATCATAGCGGAGAACATTCGTTTCATTTTGAAATCCTGAAGAAACTGAATCATGTATCTTCCAAAGAGAAGGAAGTTTCAGATATTTGCTGTGAAGCGCCAACGCAACAGCTGCATTAATCTTAATGTTCCTGCAGAAATATGCTATTTGAGAGATCATGCATGAACATATTCAAGTTCTTTAAGTAAACAAATATCCCAGAAAAGGTTTGTGAATGTAATACCCCTCATCTTTCAGATTGAGAACTTTAATCCACCACGAGATAGCTTTCATCAACTCTTTATCCAATTTCTCTGCATGGACTAAAAGCAAACTGAAATCCGGTGTGCAGGCATTCTTATCGTAAGGTTCATCAGATACCCAGCTTTTGGCAGCTGTTCTTTGTATGGCATTGACAACATCAATGTTTACATAACTACCCAAAATTCTGCTGCAGTCCGTAGCAGCTGCAATAGCATAAAGGCCCAAATGAACACCATATAGTTCTTCAACATTTCCCTGTAGATAGGAACGAGATGACAAGAATCACTTTAATGAAATAACATCATTGTGTGTGTTCGTTTTGTTGATGCTTCATGGATACGGTTAGTAATGTCCTCTTCTCTGAGAAATACTACTTATTATGTATGATAGAGCTAAATCTTGGCTATCACAGCGGTAACTTCCTCCTTCTAACATCCTCTTCATGGATTAAAATCTAGGCTATCTCAGCAGTAAACTTTTTCCTTCTAAAACTCCACTTTATACAATGGCAAATGGGCTTCAATCTAAGTTGTTGTGGTACAATTTTAAAGTAATTTGCACTATGCCAAAACTGCAAAATTCAAGTGGTGATTGAGGCTCATACATTTGACTTCTAACAGCAGCTTTTTTTCATGCATTCTTTCTTTTTCCTAAGCTTTAAATTGGCACTAGTTTTGAGCAACACCAAGTTGGATATCATTCAGCCAAAGATCAGCCAGTTCAAATTGATTTCTTCATGGTATTTTGAAAAGAAATCAGACTAATATGTGGCCTTACCACCTAAGCCAAATGAAGCTGGTACCAGATTAGACGGATGATTCGTTCGGGTTGTCTGAGTAATAGCTTACTTTTAGCTATTTTTTTTGCTCATTAATTTGATGCTTCAAAAGTTTAGGGATGAATTATTAATATATGTACCACCTCTCATTTCACATGGTTTCAAAATGTATGCAAGTAAAGGCATATGCTTTAAAGAAAATAGATCGGAAGAGAAAGCACAAGGTACAAAAATGTACTGATAATTTATTACAGACCCTGTAAGAAGATATTCCCAGAAAATACCATTCAACAGAGAGAAGTTTCCTGGTAATAATTTGGATTTGGGATTTTCCAGTAGGTAATTAAATTTTGAAACTATAAATGTCCAGAACTTATGTAGTAAGAGGCTAAGATTTAAACTTTTTTAGAAATTGAAGTCAACTGTCAGATAAATCGGGGAAAGAAAAAGAAAAATGAAGCACCTTGATCATAGTATCTGAGGAAATGTATAAATATCTGCTCCAGGACTGATTAATTAATGGGATGACAAGAGGTATAATCTCCAGTGAGGACCATAGCAGGTTCCATTCAGGTAGAACAATTTGTAGTTTCTCCTTAACTTCTTTTTGCCTGTAAAAAAAGAGCATAAGAGCATTATACCCATACCCACACCCCCCCAACACACATATATACACAAATAGAGATAGAGGGAGTGAGGCTAAGTAACTAAGTTACCCTATGATATCCATGTTAGAATGAGGCAGTAGAACTTTCAACTTGTAATAGGACAATTCCTCATCTTCACCTTCAGGTATAAAGAAATGGAAGTGAATATTCTCTGGGGATCTGAAAAAGAAAAGGAGAAAAAGATACATATTCTACGTCATCATCATATTATCCATGCTCGTTTCCAATTTTCAACCCCACATTTTCATATTAAAGCATTTCTAGCACAAGGAAACAATTGTAGATTTAGCAACGAAATGTCAAACATATAAAAATTATATCAACTTTCTACAAATTAATTTTAAATCTTCGCCACTTAACTGTAGGCAAAAGAGGCCCTTTCCACAAAACGTTAAATGAGTTCGCTAGTGTGTTCTTCTAGCTAATGAAATCAAGGGGTAAACCTCCATATTCTCCTAGACTAGAAAGAGTCAAAACAAAAGTCTAGGTGATAAGTTAATAATCATTTCACGATACATTTTCAAAACAAATTCAACCGCAACGCTTTGATAATATAACAAGCAATATATTTGAAATACAATGGTATCAAATTTATAAACCACGTTGCGAAAATTTGGAAGAGGGTAATTGAGCAAAAACTAACAAACGGAACAAGTGTATCTAAAAGCAAATTTGGCCATTGCCAAGGAAGCTAATTATGAAAGTTATGTATACACTAAAACTAGGAGACACAACAATAAGAGAAAAAAGTAGTGTATTCAGGATAAGATCATATAGTTTATGCGTGGTTGGATGATGACAGTCTTAGTTGGTGGGACTAGACAAGAGACAATTTTCAAAGTAGAAAGGTTGGAAAATCTCTTAAATCTAAAAAATAAAAATAATAGATCGAAAACAGAGTACATAAAACCTATTTTAGCAAACTTTTGAAAGTGCACATAAAAAAAAAAAACTCATAGGGTTGTTTTATAGACCAACAAGACTTTTATTGACAATAACGTTGAACATGTTTTGAAAAAGTGATTATAAAAAATTGATATTGTTATGGTCGATATATTGATGTACAATGAGAGATAGGATAAAAAAGAAGTGCATTTTTTTACGAAGTCGAAGTTAAAAGTTGCTTCTATAAACAAAACGAGAGTGGATCTTAAGATGATTTTACAATACACAACAGATCCTATTAACTACACCGGAATAAACATAAGATAACGTGGTTGGAGATAATTAAGGACACTACTGTGTGAACTCGGAAGCAAATATAATCCTCACCAGAATTAAATGAAAGAAAACGAATCTCTACTCGGTCGAGTTCCGAGTTGAGGTCATGCTCAAGAATTATCTACACCATTATCAAATTCACCAGTGTACATTAACAGAATGTTTAAAGCACCTTGAGCTGGAAAGAGTAGAGTTGACAAGAACCGCTATCGCGCGAAGATCCAAACAGTCCGTCCACGAAACAACATGAATCCTCCCAATTTCCACATTTTCCTAATAAAAATCAACACATTACACTCCCATAAATCAAAACTTCAACTACTCAAGAAAAACCCTAATGATAATCAGAAATCTTACGGACTTCACAGTCCGATTAGGACGGAGAGGGATCCAATAGCGGAGGGGATTCCTGGGATCGCGAATGTGAGTCGCCGGCAAGAACTGGAGGCAAGCCAAGAAGATGATGATGCCGAAAGCGAGGACTTGAAGGATCGCCGGAGGCTTCGGCGGCGGGTCGACGTCGGGGACGAGATGTCCGCCGGCGGCGCAACGGGTGGTGGGGGGGTTGACTGGACGCCGGTGAAGAGTGGGTCTGGAGTTGGAGGCCATGGGGTTTCGATTTTGACTTTGGAGTTGGAATTGATTCGGTTCATTTTGGATGAAGGAGAATTAGGGGGTGAACTTGTGGAGGGCGGGGGAGGAGATTCTGAGTTCTGACCGTTGACATTTCTGATAGGTAGCGTGTGATTTTATTTGACAGCTGGAATTGATTTGATGGGCCCCACGTGTCAGTGATTGGGTGAATTTTAATGATATGCGTTAGGTTTAAGCTAAGATCCTATTTAGTAAGGAAGCACTGAGGATACTTACGACTAGTGATGGTCTAATTCCACTGCTTTAGATATGGTCACCGCCGTAAGTTTAAGCAAGTTATTCAAGCGCAAAGGGTTTGCGTAATTCACGTCGTTTGCAAGTCGCAACCAGTAAAATATCAAAGGATGTCTTTTTTTTTGGAAATTATAAATAACGCTTGCATCATATTTTGTTCTCTTTTTTTAATGGTTCTACCTATAAACCTTGAACTATAATATTTTGGAGGAAACGATAAAAAAGACCAACTATAATATGCTGTAAATTACTTAGTGTATATTGCTACGTTGTTTATTAACTATTTTTCTTCCCTTTTTCTATAGAAAAGAGGAGTAGTTCGATCAATCATGAAGATAGGAGAGTTGGAAGCTCTACGAACTTTGTTGTCTTTCTAGTATAACTTTCACAATAAAAATAACTAAAATGAGTGTGAATAAAAATAACTTATCAAAATATTCTTTTTTTATATATTTAGATTTTACAGAAACCAAAATGACTTCATAATTCATGGCCTCAAAGAATGTTTTATAATGAAGAGGAAAAAAAAAATTCCTGGATCACTTATTGGAGAAAGAACCAAAAAGATAACCCCCTAATTCTACTGTTATTATTATCTAATAGAAGCCTAATTATAAGTTTAAACTACAAATAAGATATTGGAAGTACGTGAGGAGCAACCATCATGGGAGAATTAATAATTTCAAATGTTTAATATTTCCAAATATATTTCTTAAGATGCAAAATCAGAGTATTCTGTAGAAAAATACATACAATTGATAACTAATTTATAAGCTTACATGAATATTAATATAAATAGCAAGGTAACATAAAGACCACGACTATGTAATTTATTTCCACAAATATACGGAAAGTAATAATTGAGCTAAATTATAAGAAACAAGTCACAACTTTTGATGACCCAATATGCAAATATTAAAATGTCACAGAATTTTCAAGCTCGCAAGTAGTTAAGTTCACCAGCGGTGGTCACTGCACCCAACTTCTCCAGATCTCATCACTAGATCGTATGAAGAAGTGAAGTAGAAAATGAACCGTACGAATCTACTGCCACTGCCGACGGCGCTGACAATTTAATCCCGATCTCCACTCACACAAACTTCATCTTCATACCCAAACCCCAATCTAAACCCTAGGAGAGAGAAATCGAAGAGCAATGGCGGGGGCTGTGGGAGCTCTAAACCCTAGACTGTTGAGGGCGATTCTGCTGCTAATGGGCCTCGGATTGGCCTCTTACATAGTCGTCCCCCCTCTCTATTGGCACCTCGTCGAAGCCCTGGGGAGCTCGTCTTCGTCTTGTCCTCCTTGCTCTTGCGATTGCTCGTCTCAGCCTCTGCTCTCGCTTCCTGAAGGTACTGTTTGTTTTGGTTAGATCTCTCTCAGATCTGATGGATCTTGACTTGTAAAGTTACTTTCTTTGACTAATACCGGCTTTGTTTCGTGTTCTCGTCTGCAGAATTGAGCAATGTTTCATTTTCAGGTCAGTAGATATCTTCACTTTTGGCGAAGTTACAGATTTTTATGGATTGCAATTTATAAATTGAAATGCGCGATATTTAATATTTGTACCTCCATTCTTGGTGTGATGACCACTGTCAATATTATGAGAGGGTTCCATCGTAATTGTTTACTTCGATCTAACCATTTCTTACCTGTGATTTGCTGGTACGGTCATGAAGATCAGGTCTCAAAATGAAAAAGAATCTGTAGACCAAGTTATTTTGGAAAACCAAGGTGCAACAACAGTGCTTATTTGCGTGGTTAAATTTGTCAATATACTTCTATAAAGCACACAAAAGACATGAACTTCTTTTGTGAAAAATAGAACCTCTAAAGAACATGCTAGTCAAAAATTTCTGCGGCTTATCGGTAGGGATAAGTGTAATACCTATCATAACTATTACCTTATTCAAAAATGTGGCTTATTTTCTTGGATCTGTTTTTCCCTTATATTTACAAATTAACATTACATAAGACACATCTAATGTATCCCTGAGGCTAAAACTAACACATGAAGTTTAGTTTCCTAAATGACAATGAGCATGGGATCTGGTCAATTGAATACTTAATAGGATGATGCCAATAACAGAATTTCAGAATGTAGAGTGTCTATATTAGTCCAAAGTTTCTGTATTAAGGTACTTATTAATTTCTAACAGTAAAAGGATAATAAAGGGACCAATGGAGATGTTACTGGTAAAGTGAGTTTTGTGTTGTTGTTGTTTTATTTATTTTTTTAAGATCGGGGAAACATGGTGTTAGGCAATCTTGACAAGTGTGAAGTTTATCTGAACTAAAAAATCCCTTTCTTTCATTAGCGTTTTTGAAATGATTTACTAATTATTGCAATTATCAATGTCATGTGGTCCATGAAAATTTGACTAGAAGTAGATGTGCAAATGTATTGCAACTTCCCTTATTTAATTCACTGTGTTAAGATACAAGGACACTAAACTGATGGCATCCCAATACCAGTAGTGAATTTCAATTGCTTTGGTCAAAACCGTTTACATTTTAGCAAGTATGCTGATGCTCAAGAGGTTGATTGGATCCGGTCTTTTGTCATATTGCAAATACTCAGGCTCTTAGAATTATGCTTCACCTGCTATATATTCTACTTTGCTTTTTCTTTTTTTGGTTGGGGGCGGGGGGTGGGGGGCGTGGGGGTGGAGAGTTATATGTTCTACTTAAACAGAAAAATACTACATATGTGAATTGCGAACCATGGATCAGAATTCTGAACAACTTTATACGGGCTTCAGTATTTGTTGTATACCTGAAGGAGAACAAAGAGTACCTTGCCGGGAGATTGTTGAAGATTTGCATAACAGTAAGGTTTATTATCTCTATGTCATATTTGAATCAGGGCAAAATTTTATTAGACAGGCAGCCAAGTCTGGTAGCATCTGAAAATTATGTGGTTCACATCTCAGAACCAATCATCAAAAAATTCTTTTCATTTCATTCTTGGACTTCAGCATAAAACAGCAGCATCAGATGTACTTGGAACATATGCAAACAGCTAGTAAAAGCAAAGGTTTGCTCTGGCTGATTGTTTGAAAATCTATAATCCTGGTAGGATAAGTTACTTCTTCCCAGATTGGAAGTTGGATTCTCAATTGTAAACTGAAACTTTTTATTTGCTGTAGTTCATGCATATGTTAGAAACTTTTATCTCAAAAAGGATGAAGGTTGATTAGCCATTGTATTAAACCGATTTTTAAATTTCTTTTATCTGCATCATACAAATATTCATGGTATTGTTTTCTTGTAGATTGTGCAAAGCGTGACCCAGAGGTGAGCGAAGATATGGAGAAGAACTTCACAGATCTTCTTGCTGAAGAACTGAAGTTAAAGGAAGCAGAGGCTGCAGAAGCCCAACGGCGTGCTGATGTGACATTGCTTGAGGCCAAGAAGTTGGCATCTCAGTATCAAAAGGAGGCTGATAAGTGCAGCTCAGGTATGGATACCTGTGAAGAAGCAAGGGAAAGAGCAGAGGCTGCATTGCTAGAGCAGAAAAAACTCTCTGCAACTTGGGAAATGAGGGCTCACCAACGAGGATGGAAACCAAATGCTAAATCACATTCTTCCTGAGAAAGATGGTTAAATGATTACTGCATGCTACCAGGTGCTGGTGTGTGTTGAATGCATTCTTGTTGGAGGAATCTAGTAGAGTTGTTATCATTGTTGCTCCTCCAAGAGGGTACCATTGACTAAGTGGCATTACTCAAAGTGGAAATTTGCATCCTCTCTTGTTTTGTTATATTAGAGCAACAATTTACTATCTGGTCTTTAAATACAAGTTTCACTGTGCATAATTTCTGTAACAGACCATTACGTTATTGTATTGATTGTATTACAATATATGAGCTTGTCTAATAATTGAAAGCAGTGGAAAAGTTTCTCATTCAATATATAATATACTTGTTCTCTTCATGTTGTAAGGAACTGGTGTCTTTCTACAAGTTTGGAGTTCATTCATATATATATTCTGATCCACGATTCCTTATGTACAGATTGCCAGAATTTCTTGCTGTTTTTTCTTCTCTCGTTAAAGACTTACTGTTGAAGGTCTGGAAGGATTCCTGGAAGCTGCGTAAGCTTTAAGTCTTTTTGCGAGGCTCTAATTGCTGGTGTAATGATTTCAATTGCAGCAAGGAAGCAAATTGACCATGTTAAAGTCTTCTATGTCAGACAGATTTTTATTCTTCTCCTTGTGGGGGAAAATTCAGGAGAAAACTCAACCTAGAGAAAAGCTATTGTAGCTTGGAACTTACCATCAAGATCTAAACCGACTGCTCGCATTGAGCCCATTTTGCATTGGCTCTACTGCCACGAACTACTATTGCCACCTACTATTTTTTTGCTACTTCATATTCAATTCTTATCGGCAAAACTACCCAACAACGTCTCGAAGAGGTTTTATTGATAGACGCGACATGCAGATGCAATTTGGTTCCAGGGAATATCTAGTATATCTTAAAGTACCTCTTGCGTATTTAATTAAGTAGAACAGGTCTCTCTTCCACTTATGTCCTTCGAGAATGACAGCCTTGCTGAATCAAAATTTGACTGCCTTGCTGTGAATATCAGGATCAATAAGTGGAGCGTGATGTAACATTTTCGCTGGAAAGAAGCGAAAAAGAAGCTATACTGTCCATGACATACCTAGTGAATATCAATGTCCTAGTTATATCTCATGTTTTTGGAGGTTTATGTGCAGAAGTAACCTGAATCTGTTGCTTTCACTTCATGGAAATTGGAAAGAAGGACTAGTTCCAAATAAGAAATCCAATCAACTTGCTTCTCTGGACACCAAAGCATAGGCAACAAATTCTGAAAAACCAACTTGCTTCTCCAGATACCAAGGCACAGGTAACAATCTATAAATCTTTGATGATTCAACATGTCTTTAATTTATAAATTCCAAGATCATTTTCTTATTCATTTATTGAGCACTTAAAGCTTTTATTCTTCATTCACTTGTTTCTACATGTTTAGTGAGCACCCACTGAATAGAGACCAACTTTCTGTTAAAAAACAAAAAACTCTTTGAAGTTCAAGACTCAGGATGTCCAGTTGACGTACAATTTGATCAGTTTGCACATACAACCTAATTGCAAGCCATTTTTTGCTCCTACAAACAGATTAACTTACATATAACCAGGTATAAGATCCTACAGAAGCGCAGGTTAGATATTTATATTCTGATTAATTAGATAAGACCCTGAAGTCAAAATATGATATTGAGAATACCACTGTGGATTATTTTGGGCATGGATTTTATCAACCCTCTTTGCATTCAAGATAAGAGCAGATCTTAAGTCCATATTCAGTTTCAGGCTTTGAGCATGGTATCTGTCTGTAGGTGACTTGAGTACTTGTATTCAATTACCAAATGATAGAATATAACACCATTGCATTTCACAGGTTTCTACTTTCTAGCACAAGTAATGCATAATTTTTGGGAGTTATGCATTCAACTCTTCGTTTGTACATTTTCTGACAAAATCTTGTGTTTCCAGATTATTTAGGTGTGACACTATGATATAGCTAGGAGTTCACGCACATCAAAATAATGAAAAAGATTTAATGAGTAAGATCATGGTTCCTTTAAATTTTGCAATATGTAGAAAAATCTCTGCTACTAATCCATCTTGACGCCAAGTCAAGGAGCACCCCTCCATGTTACTTGACAGATTGTTTTTTTCATTGTATATTCAGGTTTGTTACTAATTCAGTTTTAACCAACTTCTGGGTACTCGCTAAGGGAATGAGTTTATCTACAAATAACACAAAAAGAAAAGTTTGTACAGAAAATACTCAAAAAATAAAATAAAAAGGTGAATTATGCAGTTTCTCAAAAATAAGGCCTCACTGATTAACTGATTAGATGAACTTATCTAACAAGAGGAAAATAAATGCATCTATTTAATCACATGAGAAACAGCATTTAAAGGCACAACTAACGTTGAAGTTGAAATGCCTATTTTCTAAGATAAAATGAATGAGAACCCTGGAGATTCATTAGATATATACAAAGGGTCGAAGAAACAGGAAAAGAAGAATATAATCATATCCTTGCCATGCCAGCTATCTTTGGAGGTCCACTCAGTGATCTGGCATATGCCACTGGCAGTGAAACCAGTTTCTTTGCCTTTCCTACATAGGCACGTTTTGTGAAATTGTTATAATCATTTGCTTCTATAGCATCTAAGATCTGCCGATAAAGAAGCAAGGACGCCAAAACCTGTAAAATGAAAACCCAATGGTCATAGAGTAATATATCAAGTAGCAAGTTCATTAGGAAGCATTATGTGAAAGCCATGAAAATGTCCACAAGTTTTCCTAATTTTATCTTAAGGTTCTCGCCAATTTCATTTCTGATATATGTTTGTTTATGTTCCGAAATAGTCAACTGAAGTATGAAGAAGGATCTTTGATGTTTGGTGTAGTACTTGCTTGTGATAGGAGAGGTCACATTTTCAGAAAAGGCTAACGTTCATGTTTAGGGAAATTTGAAAAAGAAGGTGAGTCTTTCTATATGAAGCATGAGCTTTGTATTGTATTCCCCCAGCAGCATCTATAGAACTCCTTATCTATATAAGAACTAGGCGAGTAAATATTATTTCATACCGGCCATCTACTAGCTGAATTTAGCTCTGCAATGCCCTTTTCAGCCTCATCAAAGAACAATCTTGCGCGCTTGATCTGACCCTTCATGAAAGTTCTCCATTTATCAGTCACTTTTCCTTGAAATATGTCTCTCTCTGATAGACCAGCTAGCGCCAGCTCGTCCAGTGGCAGGTATATTCTGCCCCTTTGGGCACTGCATATAATTTAAAAAAAAACATGAAGATCAATACTAGAAGTCTAGAAGGGATGCAACTATTAAACCTGCTATTTTGAAAACTCCTAGATCTGTAATTATGCCATTTTACTTTCCTGCAGAATAATTGGTTATGCTTTTCATTTTCTAGCAAAAAGAAACCAATGTATTGATTAGTTGGATATTTACTTTCTTAGAAATTTTAATCTGATCAGGCAACCTTTTTTTTTAATTTAAAGAGCATTGTAACACTCGAAAAAAACTACTTTGACACAAAAAAATGTGACAATCTGAAATATTTGATATAACATGTCCGTATTAATTAAAAGAATTTTTGAAAAATTAATGAGTATAACGACAAAGGCAAAAGTAATATGTGCACAAGAGGTTGTAGAGATCACTGGTTCCTTGAATTGGAAAAGAATATAAGATTTTTATTGCATAAATAAATGGAAACTATTGAGTTTCTGTAGAATAGAATGATATGGTTTGAACTTACTCCTCCCCTACATCCCTTAGTATGTTTGTCAGCTGATTAGCAATACCAAGAGCCAAAGAAGAATTATAGACGCTCTCTGTTGAGGCCTTTGAATCCGGGGAAATGCCCATTACAGGAACACTCATTAGCCCCACTGTGCCTGCTACATAATAGCAATATAGGTAGAGCTCATCAAAAGTCTTGTATCTTGATTTTTTAAGATCTAGTCTCATTCCTTCAATCATGTCCCTGAAGGGCTGTATAAAAGAGGGGAAAGTATTCTAGTTAAGACACGTTACTTATTGCACTTTCATTTATGAATGCATCAAATTGTTTTCTTATATATTATATATTGATATGCAAATATCAATTACCGATTATACTTTTGTGCTGTCTAGGTTTCTTCTTTGGTATTACCTGAATGTCAATGGGGAATCTTAAGACAGTGTCTGACAGAGCAGCATCATACATATCATATGGACGTCCTTCATATAAATCATCAAGCCTCTTCTCCCACCGATGTAGAGCAATCGGAGTTATTTGCGAAGCATTAGGGCCATCTACAAGCTCATCAGTTCGCCTGCACCACACTGTGTATTGACAAACATATGTGAGTATTGTGCAGTTATGCTATAGAATAACCAATATATTTATTGAGTAACAGAAATGATTGTACTTGGAGGAAAACCATGGGAAAGAAACTACAAGGAGAAATTTTCCTTGGGTGCAAATATTGTAAATAAGAAAATAAAGAAATATTGCAGCATATTTCTAACAACAACTATATATGGAGGATATAGTTTGGGTCTGACCATAAATTCGAGGGTAAATTACTCAATAAATATATGAAGATTCAGGGGGTGAATTTAAACATTCCGAAGCTTTGGAGGATAGCAGTGAAAAATCCAATAAGAAATCATCGAATATCTCTTATCTATTTTAGATATATCATAAATAAAAAAGGAGATACTGATAGTCTAGTTGGTTGGTTGTTTTATTAGTATCAAATAGTGAGGCCAAGGCCAAGCAAAAGATAACGTCTTTGTACTTAGTGGTTGGAAATTACTACCATGATTGCTTGTCATACCATAACCTTTTCTAGTTAAACTCATATGGACTTGATCCTGTTCATAACGCAACTGAATCCTAAAACGTACAGATGAGAGGAAATATTCAATTAGTTCGGACTTGCTTAGTCGGAGAGTGCAACTGGAAGATAAAATCATTATCCTTTCTTTAACTTTCTTAGTAAGTCTCATATTCCTTCCATAAGATAGCTTCAAGTGTTAGGTTGCAATACTGATCCGTAGCTTAGATTTTGAAGTCAAATACATTGTAGAAACAGTTGCTAACCCTGAACTACAAAAAATTCGTGAGAGAACCAAAAAGAACAGGAGCCCAGAGTTTTGAGTTCATTTTAACAAGCTTCCAGTTCTGTTGCCAGTTTCGCAGTTTATGTATTTATGCACGCTACATACAGCTACAAATTATCAATAACTCATACTTTGAATTGAGCTCTATTGTTTTCGGCTACTGAAAGAATTTCTGAACAGATTGGTGCTTGTATTTCATTTTCACCCTGCCGATATGTTTTGCTTATGATGAATTGTTTAACGGTTATGATTGAGAACGCTGTAGATAGTTGCGTCTATAGAAAAACCACAACCCTTTAAAGAAATAGCCGGACATACCGTAAATTGCCCAAACAGCTCTTCGCCTCTCAGGAGTCATGAGCAGTGTTCCTGCAGAACGTAGAAGATAAAGATAACCAATGAAACTGTCGCCTGGCAAAACTCATGCATGCATATGAAAGGAACAGTTTTCGATGCTAAATTTCTCTCCTGATGAGTATCTGCTACTTCCTAAGAATAAATGGCTTCTGCAATTCAGATTCAGGACCAGAAACATACTGGTAGTGTTATACTAAATCTTCTTCCTGTTATAAATCAATCAAGTGTGGGGGGGGAGTCTGGCTTAAACTCTTGCTGTTTCGGGTATTTAAGTGGCCACTCATAGAAAATACATTGCCACGTATGGGCAATAGTAAACAAGGCAGTTATCAAAATTCTAAATTGACCGCACCCTATGATTATTGTTTGTACTTAAACACTGAAAATCTGTTGAAAACAGTAAATTATCTCCCTCTTAATCCATATTTAAAGATTTAGTCATAGTAGCAGGAAGAAAGCAAAATTTCCTTCCTCTATGCAACCCCAAAATTTTGGGACAAAGATGTTTTGTTATTGTTGTTATTGAATACGTACTGTTCCTTTATAACCATAAGAAGGCGAGCAGAAGTACTGTGTTGCCAAAAGATTACCTTGTGAAAAGAAAGCCAACAATAAACTGAGTCTAAAATCTACACATAAAGAGGGAGATCGGTATGCGGAAGTTACCCAAATAAAAGGTCTTGGCATACTCTGCGCAGACCTCTCCGCACCTTTCGTAGGCCTCATCCAACAGATTCCTACTCATCGGAGCTGCAGCCTTCTCCTTTCCGACTCCCTTTTTTCTCTGTTCTTGAACTAAAGAAGCTTGCTTGAGTACCACTTCGGAGACGATCTCTTCAGAAGACCTCCAGGGGCTTGCGACAAAACTCGATGAAGCAGTGTAACCATTCGAGTAAACGGGAACGCAGCTCCATTCTCGTTTGCTTTTACTCCAACTCTTCTTCTTCTTCTCCTCTACAAACTGATGGAGAACAGAGCTTGTGGTGATTTTAGTTGGCGAGACCAGCCGAAAAATAGAACCAGAGGCCATCTTCCTATCCCTGCTTTCCTAGGCTCTTTCTCTTCTCTTTTCGATGAGAACGAAACCAACTTTTATAAGGGCTCAAGCCTTCAAGATAAAAACACAAGCTCGTGGTATCATTTCATTTCATTGGTAGCAGTGACCTAAGACCTCGTCCTATTAAAAGGCTAAATTACCATGCTTAATAATCTCATTCCGTTAGCATCTAGGGAATGAATATTTTGTTGCTTTTGGAGATTTGCTGTACCGAAAGGGTAAAAGGCGCTACACTACAAACACTTGAGGCCAGAGCAGGGTGAAAGAAAGACAAGGAATCTTCGTCTTAAGGATCTGAATCATATAATGATGCTCTTTTTATTAAAAACTCTGAAGCCAATTTATCTTATTACTGTTGATCTATTCATGAATCCGTCTGCAGTTGTTTAACCGCTAACATGTTAGTGTTATTTAATATTTCAGACGCTGGCAAATGTTACGTAATCAGCAAATTGGCTAAGTAAACATGCATTATTGAACATCTTAAAAAAAAATTAGATGCTGGTTGTCATTTTTAATGGAATATTGTTACTCACATTTGAATTTTAGGTTGCCACTTGGGAGCACAAGCTTCTGGATTGAGAAAGATGATGACTCTAACAAGTTTGTTAAATAAGTATGCAGCAGAATATTCACAGGTAAATTTTTTTTTTTTTTTTTTGTTCTTTGCTCAAGGATTGTTTGCGTGCTCAGTATCCAGTTCGGGAAAGATGCTTCACATGCTCTTCCGTCGTCGTGCTATCACATAAAGAAACATCAAACATGAGGTGCTGAATTTTGGGTCCTTTTCAGTTAAAGTTTAGGTCCTTATTAATTGCTGGAAGTTTTTGATTGCTGGACTACTTCGGTAGAATTTGTCGGGTCCCGTTCCTGACACCGAGCTCGTCTCTCTCTCTGGCAGTTTGCTGAGGTCGTCTCCTTAGTGATTTCTGAGGGAGGGGAGCCATACAATGTGGAGGATAGCATGTGGGGAAAATCTGTGGTGGTCCTATACTCTATTTAGGTTCTAAGGACAGAAGAAGGAAGGACATGGGTTGGTGTATGGCATAAACCTAAGGGACACGAGATTCGGTTAGGCCCATGCCTGGGTGATTTCAGAAAGGAACTCATACTGATCGTAGCAAAAGAGCACAATATGAGAATTAAGTCTCTAAGGGTCCGTTTGGATGGACGTAACTATTAGAAGTAAGAAGTGGATCAAAGATGTAATTTTCTCAATTATGAAGTAGAAAGTAGCGGAAGTAGTACTTATTTTGTTTGTTTCATATATTTTTAGAAGTAGCGGAAATAATACTTCATCGTCTTCTTTTATTTATTTGTTTGTTTGGATAGGAATTGGATATATTATTTAGGATCATCTGCCCTTGGTAAATCTCTAATTTAAGTGGACCCTACTTTTTATCCACTTCCCCTCTACTTCTGAGCTTTCAAGGGCGGAAAAAAATTTAGGAAGTAGGAGTGCCACCTAGACGTAACATCTGCATTTATGGAAGTAGCTGAAATACTCTTTTCGGAGAAACAAACATAATTTTTTGTTTGAAGTAGGAGAAACTTCCTCTACTTCAGTTAATTCTTTGCTACTTTCGTGCAAACAAACAGGCCCTAAAGGGCACTTAGATACCTTATTGCTTCGCCACGTTTACACTTAAATACCTTAAGTTGTAAAAAAATTTGCAGGTTAGTACCTTATGTTAGTTGTCATGGAAATTTTCCCAAGAATATACACTAACAACTAACAAAATGTATTAAAGTGTTACTTTCTTATAACTTTGGCTAGTAAAATGGTAGTTTCTTACAATTTAGGGTATTAAAGTGCTACTTTTTACAACTTGAAAGATTTAAGTGAAAAGGTGGCGAAGCAATAGGGTATTTAAATGCAATTTTTTTACTACTTATTATAGTATTAAAGTGCTGCTTTTTTATAGCTTAGGGTATCAAAGTGTTATTTTTTACAACTTAAACATTAAAGTGAGAAGGTGGGGGAAACAATAGGGTAGTGAAGTGTCATTTAGCCAACTTACACCAAGAATCTAGTTTAGGCTGAAAAGATATCCTGCAATGAGATTGGGTTGGATTGCTTGCTCGGGAATTAGTCTCAGATAGCAATACGGCCTTCTAATTTCGTTATCGAGCAAGTTCTATGTGGTGTTCAAAATCTAACCATGTTTGTGTTTTTTAGCTTGTTCTAAATTAGTTGATACAATTAAAATGTATACTAGCAAATATCTTGATCTAAAGTCTAAACCAATCACAATTTAAAAGAGAAATTAACATTGAAATTTTACTGAATATTATATTAAAATATTTTCTTTAAAAAGAAGGCAAACATCAAAATGTATCTAAGACAGGTTCAAAAGGATTTTATAATAAACATGAGTTTTTTACCCTTTTTTTCCCGGATGTAGTTTAAAAATGTGAGACATTTAGATAAGTTTTACAGTAAAATGGTAAACCACGAGCAATAATGCTGAAGTGTTAAGTTTTTATTTTGAAATCTGCATTGTAATTAGATTTTGCATAATATAGTCATAATTTTGAAAATGGGAATCTAGTCAGGAGTGTTTAATCTCACTTAATCTGGGGTCAAATAACGAATAAGCATTGAATTCAAATTGCTTTCCGAGAACTCGATACAGGCGCAAAACTACATAATTCGATAAGAGGATAAATGGGCTTGATATCAGAAAATTCAGGATGATAAAAATGTAGGTGTATGTCTTATATTTTTTTGAGAATCAATTTGCATTCCTAAGAATAATTTAGTCGGTCATAATCTTAATTTTTTATTATAAAAGTTTCACCGATTTGTAAGCTTGATGATACTCAGAAGTTTAATTTTTTGCTCAGAAAATGTCTCGAGTTTCACAATTTTTATACCTTACCTTCCCTTACATCAACGTCTATCTATAATCTTATTTTGGCAGTGATTAATGTTGTTTAACAAAGGTGCTTTTTTGGGTCAATGATCGACAAGGGCGCGAGTCATTTGTAGAACGTTGGGTGAAGTTTGGACAATTTTAAACTTCAGATTATCAATATTTAGTAATCAGTAAGACTTTAGAATATGGGTTATTTATACATTAGTCCCCAACATCTTCAATAATTCCATGTTACTCCTTCCAATCTTTGAAATTGCTCATAAGTTCCTCAAATCTTAAGCTTCTTGCAATCAGGTCTCTCGGTGACCAAAATACTCTCCCCTCCTCCATTTGAAACCCTAAATCTCTAAACTAAACTCTAGTTGTAGCCCTTACACATCTGCCTCTGACTACCTTCATTTATTGCTAGTCACCTCCACATACTCCTATAGTATCAATAGTGATCTCCTACCATCACCATCTTAATCAAGTCTAGCAGAGAGAAGAGTAACTTTTTTGAATCTTGTGTAAATTGTGGAGGGGTTCAGAGAGAGAAGGATGCCGCGAAATGGAGTGGTAGATCGCAGTCGATTGAGTAGTAGCTACAAGAGAAGTTGAGTTTAGGGATTTAGGGGATTAAAGTAGTAGGAGGAGGAGAGGATACTTTGGTCATTAAGGGACCGAATTGCAGGAACATTAAGATTTGAGGGGCTCATAAGCAATGTCAAAGATTTGAGGGACTACTAAGGAATAATTAAAGATACGAGGGACTAATACTAAATAGCCCCAAAATTAAAATGAGGTCACTTAAATATTAGCCCACAAACCTTCAATATATTGATATTAGCCCCCTAAATCTTTGAAATTGATCTCAAGCCCCCAAACTCTTTAATATTTTGTATTAGTCCTCCAAATCTTTGAAATTAATCTCAGGCACCCAAATCCTATTAGTACATTGAAATAAGCCCCCTAATTAAAATCTAGTTGGAATGGAGAAATATTATGTTTATTTTAATTTTTTAGGTGATTTGACAGTTATACCCCTCCTACACAAGCTCAAACACATTAACCACTTTTTTACTTATACATGTTAAGCTCCCCAAATTCATTTAATAAAATATTACTCAAACTTATTTTTTATTTTTATTTTCTCCAATGTCTTTCCTAACAGCTCTCTTCAGCTCTAATCCTAAATTCACATAGGATAGATTCTCATTGAGGAAAACATTGGAGAAGATGCTAGAAAATATAAAGTGGAAAGCAGGTTTAGGTTAGGGTTTTATTGAATAGATTTGGGTGCTTAACAGATATAAGTCAAAGTGGTTAATAGATTTGTGTTTGTGTGAGGGGGTGTAACTTGCAAATCACAAAGAAAGCTAAAATAGATACAATATTTCCCCCTATTTTAATCAGATTCTAACTAGGGGGCTTATTTCAACATACTTATACGATTTGGGGCGGGCTGAGATCAATTTCAAAGATTTTGGGGATAATATCAAAATATTGAAGATTTTGGGGCGCCTGAGAACAATTTCAAAGCTTTGGGTGGCAAATACAAAATATTGATGATGTGGGGGGCAAATACGAAGTAACCCACAAGACAACCCATTAATTTTCCATTGAAAACTCATCTTAAGAAATACAACGGTCCTTACGTAATCTTTTCCCAATCTTGTTCATTCTCCTTCCCTCGTGCCCATCAAATTCAAAAAAAAATTGGCTTAAACGCCACCCTCCGTTTCCTTCTCCCTTCCAACAAAATCCTCAAAAGATCCCCTCATTCACTCACACTCACTCCCTCTCTCAAGGTTTCAAAAACCCTAACCTCGCCCAGATCGATCTAGGGTTTCGATCAATCTTTTCTTCCTTCTCTTGATCCGATCGCCGAGGAATAGCGGTTTTCTTGAAATTTTCCTACCAAAAATGGGGTGTATTCTCGCTTGCTTCCGATTCAAAAGCGACAAGAAGAAGAACAAAGCTCATCTGAAGTCGAGTCCTGTTCCTTCAAAGAGCAAGGTAACTAAATTCCCTTTGATTTGATTTTGATCTTTCCTGAGCTCGTTTTTCTAGGGTTTTGCGATTTAATTGATGACTTGATGGTATTTTTAGGAGCCGCTGCTGTCGAAAGAGTCATCTGTATCTGTGTTCATATCTGAAGGTATAAAAAGTTTCGATCTTCATTAGTAGATCTGGGGATAGTACATCAATATGTGGTAAAGCCTCTTTTTTTTGGATATAGGTATGTCATGCGAGCAAGTTGGAGATCTAAATTTTGGGGGTAATATTGGTAAAGATATCTTGGAGAAGGAACTCAGAGATGAGGTAATCTCTTTGCAAACCGTAATTTGGAAAAAATCGCGAGTTATTCTGTATGTTAGGTTGCAATTCTGGACTTATAGAAGTAACTTGTAAAGTTTTAGTCGTGATCATGTAATTATGTGTTTGATGGTAATGCATGTTCATGTCCCGTGCCAAGTTTGTTGATCTCAAGTAAAGTGAGATAATTTCTGTCATTAGGCATTGGAAAAGTTGGTCCTAACTTTTGAAGAGCTTAGCATTTTTGACGTCAGCCTCAATCCCATTTTGCCTAATGTTATTCAAGCCTATTTGCTTTAATCCCGTCAAAAAATTGGTGCTTGGTACCTCTCTGGTTGACCAATTATTTTCAAATTTTTCATAAACCTACTATATAAGTCATCCAATTTCCTCTTACTCTTTTATTGGCCAATATGCTTTTTTTTTTGGATTTTTATCGTTATCATTCCATAATAAAATGTGTCCAGATTTCAGAGTCTAACGTATTATATCATGTCTCAATCTGTTATTTGGATTATGTTTGATTCTCCAGCTTCGAGAAGCATTTATAATGGTTTCAGCTTTTACTTAAATTGTATTAGGATTTGAATCAAAGTTGTTGGTTTCAAAAGAAACAATCTTATAAAAGGGGACTCTGATATCATTGTTCTATTGACCATAGAACTGGTTATGGATGGTTGACAAATGAACAGGAGCAAGCTATAAGCTTAAAGTTTGAACTAGCATGCTGATATGTTCAGGGTTGGCTTTTAACACTGTCTACAAAAGATGTACTTGTTAATTAGATATATGTTATCAGGTTTGATTATTTTGGTTGAGTATACAAGGAAATTTATCTCATGATGTTGATCTACATTTAACTTACCTGGTCTGAATTTTTAAATGTACATATTAGCAATGCTGGTATCATACAATTCCCATCCGTTTTACCCATTTGTCCGTTATTGACTAGCTACAGTGCCACACCATGGTTTGGTTCACCAAGAGCATCTATGATGTTGTTGAGGGCATTCTGTACACTCAAAATAACCTACTTGTTTGCGTAATAATTTTTTTTAGGTGAGCATTTATATTGTGTAGTAAATATATTTATGGGAATATCTTAGAAAAACATTGTTCTACAGGAGTATCTTTCTGGTGCTTGGAGTATATATGTACAGATGTCTTGCCACATTATAGACTTGTAGTCTCCACCAGTTTTATGGAATAATAAGGCTTTGAAGCTTAGGTTAACAATATACATTGATTTCTATAAATAAGACTTGCTGCGCGCGATTAAATTTTATATATTTATACCAAACAGGTCAAATTTCTCAAATCTTGTGGTACGATACTTGAAACCCCTCCAGAACTCCGGATGGAATCTGAGAAATTAATCACCAAAAAAGATATCACATCTTCCGAATCTTCTTCATGTGTTCCCGGTAGGCTCTGTAAGGAACTAGTCTGCGATGAACAACAGGATGATTCAAACTTTACACACGACAGTTATGCAGAGTAAGAAACTTACTCTCATCTAATCCTGTTTCTTTCCATATTAAGTTGTTGAAATGCGTTAATTTTATCCTCTTGTAGCTTCACCTTCGGGGAACATCAAGCTCATAGTCAGAATGGCAATTCTATATCTGTCGATACTCTGAGAAACTCTGTGTACTTGGATGTGGGGCCAGAATCTGCTGTCTTGGATGCATCTTCAGGGAAAGGTGAGACCCACATTGAGCCACATGGTACTAAGGATTCCGTCTGCTTTGGAAGCATTGAGCTTGATCCTAAGGTTGAATCAGTTGTGGAGTCTGCTGTGTCGGATGTCTCCCCATCTCAAGAGGTGACCCAACTCCAAGTACTCAGTCATCAAGGTGTTCGCTTGGAAAGTGATGAAAACGATCCTGGGACTGAATCAGAAGTGTCTTCTCTTGTGCTGGACATCTCTCCATCTCAAGATGTCACCCAAGTCCAACCACTTAGCTCCAAGCGTTCACCTTATCCAACTCCACTAAAGTTAACAGATGAAATGGAGACTCCTGGTACAATTTATCAAGCTAGTATCCAAAACTTGAGGAGGAAAAATGGTAGAGTCAGAACACAGTATGTCTACCCAGTTCTAAACCCTGTGGAGAACCTAAGGCAGCCGACAGTACCAAGTGAAGCTTATAAGCAGCTCAGCAGATCAGAGAAGGATAAGAGAAGTCCAAACAGGGACGAGTTTGATAAAGAGAACCATGGTTCGGTTAAGAGACTGAGAAGCTTGACTCCAACTTCAGATACAACATGGAAAGCAACGCGGAGCCCAGTGACTGAAGAGGTTACGGCTTCAAGTTTATCTCAATGGTTGCATATTGCATTAGAAGATGGTGAGAAAAAGGAAACTGAAACTAGTGCAATGAAGAATTTGTTCCCAGACCGAACTCCTGAAGTGGACAGGCCAATACTTGGGGCAGTTGCTATGCATTGGAATGACGAGGAGGACACATCAAAACTCGCGCCAAAATGGTGGGATGGTAATGGCATTCCAAATACAACAACCAAGTACAAGGAGGTATATTTTCTACATTCTTCGCTTGCTTTGTGTATTTAAAGAAATGGACATGATACATACAAGTATTTTGTATGTAGCAGGATCAAAAGGTTAGCTGGCATGCAACGCCTTTTGAGGAGAGGTTAGACAAGGCTTTGTCCGAAGATAAGCTCTTCCCTCATAGGTTAGTATGTCTCTGATTTTGTGCTTGCTCTTACTTTCAAAATTTACTTGTTCGCTTATTTTGTCGTGATCTTTGTATATATGGACCAACTTCCTCCTGTTGTCTGCCTTGCGTTCATAGTGCCCTCTTTTACACGAGACCAAAATTATATTAGCATGAGATACATCTTGCTCTTAGATGTTCTATTAGGTTTTGTGAACATATAAGGTTTTTTGACGTGTAGTTTTGTGAATGCAGGAAAGAAATCAGAAGAAATCTCGTTGGATTTAATGATGAAGATGAAGAAAATGATACAAAATCATTGTAAGAAGGTTCCTGGAGTTGATTCCTTGGGGGAATAATATGCGTAGCTAATTAGCCAACGAATTTGCTGGCTATCAGTTCCTGGTACCATATTGTTATTATACTAGTTTTAGATTTTGAGGGTGTATTTTAGACCTATGAGGTAGTGCTCAGGTGCTAGCAGGAAACTTCCCTTATAATGGTCATATGCTACTTTGATCAATGTTTTAATTTTCTCACTTTTAGTATCAGAATTTCTTCAAGTTCAACTGCATGAGATTGATTTTTCACCTCAGGTGTGCGACGTCTAATTTATAACTAATGGTTTGTATTTTTCATTATAAGACGTTTTTTTTTCTGTAGGATGAATTGTCCCAAGAATTTTTGGACAAAGACTTTGTTATTAGAAGAGATGAAATGCCCAGGGAATATTTGGAATTGTTGAGGAATACCAAAAAGTATCTTTTCTATCCATGGATTTCTTATTGGCATATACAGAAGCTATATAATCAAATCGAAGAAATGTGAAATTTTATAGCTAGCAAGTGGCAATTTGTATCATATGTTCATTTGCAACATAATGATTCAAGCTTTCGCATTCTAGTATATGCACCGAAAAGCAATAACTTATTTGCTGAAATCTCGTAGCCCATGTTGCGAAATACATCCAGCCAAATTCTTGTGCGCCAAACACAAAATTCTGATGGAATCATATTCCAAAGTCTATTCTAAAAGTATGAATTCAAATAGGGAAAAGTGTTCCTAAGATAACGCTTTAGATAATCATCTAAGGACGCGGCCTAAAATCACATGATTGAGTTACATTGTGAATGATCCGCTCCGTTGAATTCGATCTATATATTCTAAAACCCCAACACACCAAGTTTGGGGTGAACCCGTAGTCGTTTGACCCTCCGTTGAGCCATGTGAAAAGTTCTATTTATTCGAAACCGTTAAAATTGATATGAGTGGATGACGGGTCAAACAATGACGGGTTCACCCCAAGCTTGGTGTGTTGAGGTTTTAGAATATGTAGATCAAGTTCAACGGAGCATATCATCCACAATATAGCTCAATCATATGATTTTAGACCACGAACGCGATTTTATTGGAAAGTAACCATTAGACGGGAGTATTGGACACGTGGTGTTCCAGGGGTTAGAGCTTTTGAATCAACGTAAAATATAAGAAGTTTTAGAGTAAATATATTAATCCGAAAATTTTCCTCTTTTTGGGCCCAATGAGCAAGCAATGGGCACTCCATGGGGATGTTCTCCCAACTCTAGTTCCTAGGTTCTCTGTTAACATCACTTGTTTACGGTTTTTTTAATGAATGCTCATCAACACTCTTTAGTGGGGGTGCATTTGGTCCGGATACCACTCGGATATGATACTTATCATATTCATATCCGTTTACCTATCTCGGATACGGATACGGATATACCTCGGTAAGAAAAATTTATAACCATATCCGCTAAAATCGGATACGGTTATGGATACGCATGCGGATATATAAGCGGATATGCATGCAGATACAAAACAGATATGAGAAAACTAGATAGAATTGAGAAAAACATAGATCATGTGATACAAAATAGTTTGTTAATATGTCCATTATAATTGAAAAGTTAAAATTAGACATATTGATCATCAAAATTAACCACAAATCCATAAGCTAAGAATCGAAACTATCGTAAGAGTATGACTAATATGTATTCAGATATTTCGGATACGGATACAGATATTTTACTATAAAACCATATCCGTAACAATATCCTATCGGTTATAGATTTGAGTAACCATATTCGTATCCTAACGGATACGGTTACGGATATTTTCTCGGATACGGATACAATTTAGCACCCCTACTCTTTAGGAGATGAGAGAGAAAAAAAACAATTGGTTCCCTTAGTTCGTACTAATTTCTTTCTCTATCTTTCTTATCCTCTAGTAAGTATCAATTGGCACCTGTTAGAAAACCCTTTTCATTTATTTGCCAGAGAATAGCTGGGTCTAATTATTAGGCATTAACTTTGGTTGCTAAACAACATCAAATTGTGCAATTTTACACAATTCAGAAAGTTAATTGTGGAAAAACCACGTGTGCAATTAACGTTGATAATTTCTAAAGAGGTGGATCTGCAATTAACGTTTCACGGAGACACAGGCTTGTAGTCATTTACAAGAAAAACTTCATTTTTAAAAAAAAATTACTGCATAATAAGCAATCTTTTTTAGAAAGAACAAATTTTTAAAATAAAACCCATTCAAACTTTTAATCCCAAAAATCGACCCACTCTAAACTTTATAACCAAAATCGACTCACTTTCTTGCCACGTCAGATTCATGGCCAAAAAGTGGGTTGTTTTAATAAAAATCGTGGTTCTAATTAGTCGGGGTTGCCAACCCCGACTAATTAGGACCTCGCCCGCATCCCTCTCGTTGTTAGAGAGCTAAACAAGTCGGGGTTCGAAACCCCAACTAATTTGGTGATTGTATAAAATGGTCGGGGTTAGAAACCCCGACCATTTCGTAGCGCCTAAATCGAAATGGTCGGGGTTCCCAACCCCGAGCATTTAGCAGAGACTTATATGGGGGAGGACTAAGTCATGAAATAGTCGGGGTTGCCAACCCCGACTATTTCTTGTGGTCCCCTCCCCCTTATATATACTGACCAAACCATATCTTCTCCTCCAAATCGTGATTTTCCTCCTCTCCAACTCCGGTCTCTCTCGTTCAGCCGCCTTCCCACTTCTCCCAACTCCATTTTGTGGCCGAAATTTATTGTGAAAGTTTGCTTAAGATCTCTAGGGTAATTTCTCTTCATTCTTTCCTCTTTTAACATGTAAAAAATCTAGGATTTTCTATCAAAATCCAATTTCTAGGGCTTGAAATTTATTATCAATCACTATATTTGTGGTGGTTTGAATGCTTTGTGTGTTGATTGCTGTAATTGAAATTAAACTTCAAGGGCATAGAATACTCAATTCTAGGGTTTAGGATTTTTCATTTTGTGGTTTAGGGTTTTTGGTCAAAATTGTATGAGATTATTTGCATATTGGGTTTTTCTCTCTTATTCAATGCACTCATAAACTATTTTTTATTTTTTTACATTTAAATGATATAATTTTCTTTTGCATAGGTTGAACAATATGATTTTTATTACTTGCTCTTATGGTGGGAAGATTAATTATCAAATGAATAATATGCCAATGTACGTCGGACGGTCGGAGGGGTAACGACGCCGTTAATGATCTCAGAATCATATAATTACTGTGACTTGATTAAGGAATTACACCGAGTTACAAGAATTGACCCACGGGAATACCAACTAAAAATAATATGCAATTGGTCCATAACTTTTGATAGAACGTCCACAGTTGAGATCTCAAACGATCATCATATGAGTATTATGTTTAATTTGAGCAAGTCGCAACCAACAATAGAATTGTTTATTGAAAAGTTGTCATATAGTTCGTGCCAAACATTCAAACCTCCAGGAGAATTCTCACGCATGTTAGATTTGGAAGTTGAGTCTGATGGTTTTCTTTCTTCTTCGAGTGAAATAGAGCGGACCCAATTTCAATATCTAAGTGCACCTTCATTCGGGGAAACATCGAATGTCATGAACAATGACGTCCCTTATGAAAATATGAGGTCGTTAAGAGGGGCAACAATTAAAGAGGATGAAAGAAGCAACGACTTTGAAGGTGAAGAACAAGATAGTGAACCACTTGATAGCATGCAATTTATGACTGAAGATGTTGAAGAGAATCTGAATTGGACTGATGAGGCTTATGCTAATAATGAATATGTTGAGTACGAAAAACCACCCCCGATGAGTTTGAAGATGATGAGTGGATTCATTCTTCCACAGTACAAGATATGTGCATTGGCCAAAATTCAACTCATAGAAGAGATGATGACCATCATCCCTTTCAGAGTTGGAGATTTATTCGAAACTAAGGACCAATTGGTTGATGTTATTCGTGATTACTCAATCAAAAAGAATGTCAAATTCAAACAAGTTAAAAGCAATCGCACAAGTTATGATGCAATCTATTTTATGAATATACAAAGGAAAGATCAGGCCGAGAGAAATGAAGCTGATTACTCATGTCCTTGAAAGTTATATACATTTGCCAGAAAGAAACATAATGAGCAGTTTAGGATCACAGAATACTGTGGTGTTCACACATGTAGCAATCCGATATTAGAACAAGATCATAGTGGTGCATCTGCCTCTTACATAGCGCAGTTGATTATGCCAAAACTAAAGAAGAAGCTTGAACTAACTCCGGGTAATATAATTGAGAGAGTTCTTGATACGAAGTTCATTGAAATATCATATAGTAAAGCATGGAATGCAAGGAGAATTGTGATGACAAAAATATTTGGTGATTGAGAGAAGTCTTATGCGACACTTCCTTAATATCTTGAGGCGATCAAAAGAAGCAATTCTGCATCTGAATACAAACTCATAACCAAAGAGATCAATCCGGGAGTTCATAAATTCACCTCTGTATTTTGGACATTTGGTCATTCGATCGAGGGATTTAAATTTTGTCGGCCGGTTCTTAGCATTGATGACACACACTTATAAATATAAGGGTGTATTGCTTGTTGCTACAGGTGTAGATGTAGATAGTGGCTTATTTCCTTTGGCCTTCGCAGTTTTGGAGGTCGAGAACAGTAAAAATTGAAAGTTATTGTTTTCTACATTCAATTATATATTTCTTATATGTTGCCTCCTAGGAAAATTACTTTTATATCTGATAGGATGAAAGGTATCCCTAAAACATTGTACAAGAGATTTGGCTCTTACCATCACCGCTATTGCTTAAGACATATTAGAGCTAATTTTAAAAAGAGCTTTGGTCAGATACATTTACAAAACCTTCTTTGACTAGCGGCTTGTACACCCGAAACATATGTGTATGTTCGAATACATGATCAAATCAAGGCAACATCTCAAGCTGCACATGACTGGATTAAAAGTAGTTTGGGAAGTGAATATGTTGACCGGTGGGCACTAAGTAAAGATGGAGGGAATCGATTTTGCATGATGACAACTAATTGTTCTGAAAGCTTCAACGGGGTACTTAAGGGGGCTTGAGCAATACTCACACAGGCATTGGTTGCAATGACATTTTATAGACTCGATCACTCTTTGTCAAGCGGCGAGAGGATGGAGCAATTTGGGGGATGTTCTTGACACCAAAAAATAAAGAGATTGCAGGGTCTCGTGTCACGCAAGCGAGACCAATGAAGATTGTTAGATTTGCTGTAGATGAATGACAGGTTACAGACAAACACGCTCATAATTACACCGTTAATTTATGAAGGACATAATGCGCATGCACTTGTAACATACCGTAATTGCAAAAACTGTAATGTTCACATTTTATAGCGGTTACGTCCAAGCAATTTGGGGGTGCAAATACTTTGTATTATGCATATGCTACTGAGTGGTCAATCCAGCCACTATAGAGATTCATACGAGTAGTGTTTCCATCCCATTGTAGATAGTTGTTACTGGCCACCCTATAATGTGCTACATGTGTTATCTCCTGAATATAAGAAACAAGACGAATGTCCGCGATCAGTGTGCATAAAAGGTACAATGGATGAAGACGGGAATGAGCTCCAAAGAAAAATAGGTGTGGATATTGCAGACAACCGGGCCATAATAGATCTCATTGTCCTATCAATCTAAATAGATAGCAATTAATGGGTACAATTTGTTTAATTTATAAATTTTTTTTCTACTTTCTTTGCAAGTTAATGCGTATATATAATTTTTGTAATTTACTTCTAATTCTAATTTATCATACGTTATAATACTGACACATTTTATCTTCATATGTGTAGATATTTGCAGTATGGAGGCAGGTCCATTGACATATGAAGTCCTTTATGATCAAGATCAACACCAATCCGTGAAGATAGACTCTGGGGAGGTAAATTACATTTTAATTATTTTCAATCGTTTCAAATTTTCAATATTCTTACTACTACTGAACATTTACACTGTTTAAGATACGCAGGCCCCGAGTATTACCATTGTTGATCATACTCGTGCACATTCGAGTTGGGATTTGACGAATCCATAGGTCTAATATTATGTTCGTCATGCAGACTTTTTTGAATGTTCACAAATAAAATGGGTCAGACTTGATTGGTCTCTTTTGACGACATTGATTGAACGATGGAGGCCCGAGACAAATACATTTCACATGTGTTAAGGAGAGTAGACGGTTACTCTGCAGGATGTTGGGGTTTTACTTGGCCTCAAAGTGGATGGAGATGTTGTTACGGGTACCAATGAGTTCAACTGGATAGGAGTGTGTGAACGATTGTTGGGTCAAGCTCCTACTATGAAGGGTGGTAAGATCAAACTCGAGTGGTTACGAAATAATTATATGAATGTACCGATCGATGCCACTGATGAGATCGTCAAGAGCTATGCCCGTACGTATATACTCCATATGATCGATACTGTTCTATTTCTGGATTCCATTAAGGATTCGGTGCATGTGAGATGGTTGCCACTTCTTGAGGATCTTAAGGAGTGTGGAGAGTTATCCTGGAGGAGTGCAGTGTTAGCTTATCTATATAGGGAGATGACAAAAATGGCACTTGTGCAAAATAAAGAATTCAATGGTTGCCTCACTTTGTTGCAAATATGGTCATGAGAGCGATTGCATTTGGGAACACCAGATTTGAGGGAGACCCGCACTCTCGATGGCTAAATTCCGTTAGGATGCATGTATATTAGTTTGTAATAGATATGATTAATTGTAATTTTATATATTTATTTCAATCTATACTAAGTCTTTGTATATCAAATAAATGGAATGTTTCCAGATCTTGGCAAACCTCCCCAAAGGGTCATGAAAACTTTTACAGGAACGAGCTTGATCAAATGGATGATGAACATGTATAAAATCATAATATCTAAATATATTCAATCAATACATTATTTGTTACTAATATGTAAATTTACATAATCTTCTTTATAGGTCAAGTGGATGCCCTATGAACTGGTTTTAGCTTCACTACCAGATATTTGTAGAGAAGGCAAAGATATATGGCGTGCTCAAGTACCGATTATATGTTTTGAGAGTCGAAATGCACGTGTCGGACCGTGTGCTTTGACAATTTGGATTAAAACAACATATTCAAGATCCTATAGAAAGAATAGAGCGAAATCCCTGAAAAGGAGCATATCATGCAAATTGAGAGATAATTCGTCATGTTTACATTAAGAATTGGGAGTTGAGGGGGGATGCTGTAGTGATGGAGAGGGCTGACGCACCTGAGCTAAATGTGTACTTACAGTGGTATTGGGGGATTACTCGTTAACGGATATTCAGGAGAACAAAGTGCCTAAGAAGTACATACCAAGAGGTCCATTTGAGAGAGAGTTGTTAAGTGTATAGGCAAAATATACAATTATTTTATGATTATTATTTTATTATCATCCACTTGCTAATAATCCTCATTCACTTTTTATCTTATAGGTACAAGAACTCGATGATATTGCTTCTATTGCACATGATGCATTGAGAACGACTACCGAGCTAGGGGTGAGGAACGCGTTCCTTCGCATCATAGTAAAGATTCAGTCCGCTCTTAGGAGGACGCGTAATGCAAAACATGATGGACGTGAGCACCGACTCATAGGGTACTGTAGGCGTATAAAATTGCCTACGGGTCCCTTAGCACAGCTCGAACGTCAATTCAACAAACGGACCATCGAGCGACGTATCCAAGCACGACCGTTATCCCGCTAACGCCGAAGCCAAGCCATACGCAACGGAGCAGGTTAACGAGGCGACGAAGCCAACAAATCGCACCCAAGCATTGGAACGCATCCACTCGCACGCGGAATCAAACCAACGTTTTGGGGAATCACCGAGTCATCTAAACAAGAGCGAACTCGGTGATACAACGATCGAATCAAGATCAATTCCGGACTCGAACTCAGAAGCGGATTAACTGCCATATTTGGAATCAAGTCAACAAGTCGATTCCAAACCAAGTCAACCACAAACCGAATCAAAGTCCAAATCAACAACGAATCGGAACCGGAAACACCGGAAAACCCGAACGACGGAACCCACACACCCGAGGGGGCTCGGCACTGGGCCGAGCCACCTCAAGGTGGCTCGGCCCAAGCCGAGCCACCCTGAGGTGGCTCGGTGGCCGAGCCACCCTAGGGTGGCTCGGCTCAGGCCGAGCCACCCATGGGTGGCTCGGCCATGGCCGAGCCACCCCCCAGGGGTGGCTAGGGCCGGTTCTGTGCACGGGGCACAGTTTCGAGTGCCTATAAATAGGCCTTGTGCTCATTTGGTTCGGGGGTTGGATTTTGGAGGAGGCGAAGCCCTGCTAGATTGAAGACTCAGATCTAAACAAGATTCAAACTTTGAAGGCTTTGGAGACTTGGACTTCCAGATCCGGTGCTCAGCGATCGTCAACGCCAAATAAGGCAGGTGTTCGAGAGGATCGGATCTTCAGATCTACACGATCACACTCCGGATCTAAGCTTGGTTCTTAGATCCCGAGATTCGAGCGGTTGTTTCCTTGGTGAAACAATCCCTCCCGGCTATTATTCCCTTGGTGGAATAATACCCGTTATATCGTGTGTAGGCGTCAAAAAATGCTAATAGATATCCCAGCGCAGAAAACCACTCAAAACTGGGAAAATAACCCAAAACTCACAATTTTTGCTGTCTCGCCAGCGAGACAGTCTTTTACTGTCTCGCCAGCGAGACAGTCTTTTACTGTCGCGCCGGTCGAGACAGCATTTGCTGTCGCGCCGGTCGAGACAGCATTTGCTGTCTCGCTCAGCGAGACAGTATTTACTGTCTCGCCAGCGAGACAGTAAATTTGCTGTCTACAGCATTGAAATGGACAAATAACCACCCCAATAACTGCCCTACACGTGTCCATTAACTGCCAAGGGACGTGGGGAACAACGTGGGCGAAAATCAAGCGAATAACTGCCAAAATAACGGAGTTTGAAACGTGGGGAGGCAGTTACAGCAAAACTGCCAAGAATATTCGTTGGGCGCGACATCTTTTTACTGTCTCGCTGGGCGCGACAGTAAATGTTCTGTCGCGCTGGGCGAGACAGCAAATGCTGTCTCGACCAGCGAGACAGTAAAACACTGTCGCGCCGTACTGACTTGTTATCGAGTTGTGTTTTTGCAGTTACAGAGCCCTGAGGCTATAAATACCCCCCTAGGGTCACTTCTGACGAGGATCGAGCATTTTTAGAGTATTCCAGAGCAGAGAGAGGAGAGATTTCAGTTCCTGGAGCGATTCCTTGACATTCAGGCTTAGACTTGTTTTCAAGAAGAACGACTATCTTACATCGATAAGATATCGTTTTCAATTCTGACTTCGATAACGAAGAAAGAGTCATACGCCCCCCTCTCACGATCTGAGATTCGGTGGTCCACGAACCAAAGCGTTCCCGGCACAGGCAAAGTCCCACAAAAGCAGTATTCGATAAACGAATTCTGTGTTATTTTCTTTAAAAGTTGTAATTTTCTTATTTTTCATTGTAATTCTTTGTAATCAAAAGAAGATTAATGGAATCATCAATGAAGACAACTTTTGACGAAAACAAACTGGCGACCACAGTGGGAGCCAGCGGCTTCGCTGCCGAAGCCGTCGTGTCGCAGCCGATAAAGATCATCGTCAGCGAGGAGATCGAATACGAATTCGATCAGGCGAAATTCGAGGAGTACTTATCATCCTCGTCTTCAAAATCTCTCTCCCCGCGCAAGTGCAGGAGGACTTCCTCTTCCAGGAACACTCTCAAGTCTGCAGTGACAATAAAAGCTGCAGATGAAGATTCTCACCCTATCGTTGCTAAGGAAATCGTCCGCAACACTTCTGCTCCAAGGGGCTCCACACCAATTACGGAGTCAATGAATTGCTCACCGGTGCTGACGAAGAGAGCTCGTCAGAGACAACGTCAGCGCCGTGCTCGACAATTGGCTAAGGCCATGCAACAAACCGACGGGGTCCATTACTATGCGGACCTAGAGTCGAGAAAACAGAAAATGAATCAGTTGCCCCAACGGCAAGATAATCACATTTCTGCGAAGCTTACGACGGAGGAATGGACCCTCGTCAAAAGGGCCCGTTCAACTCTGAAGGAACGGATACAGAGGCGAAAGGAGAAAGCCGCCCGCGCTCGTGCTCTACGACAACAAGCGCAGGGAATCAAAAAGGAGTTGGTGTCTGAAAAACCACCAAAGGATCGCAAAGTTTGGATGCCGAAGGCACCGCAAGCATCTGTTCCAGGCCCGTCTACTGCATCAACGGTAAAGCCCTGGGTTAGCCCAGATTTGTCTAAGTTCAAAGTCACCATGGCAGATCGCCTTGGTCCCTCGGTCGATCATCGAGGCAAAAAATCAGTTGAAGAAAGTCCAAGTCAAGCAAGCAAACCCTTGGTGGTTTCCTACACAGGGGGTCGTAAACACCCTCCTGTCAGAACTAATCCAGTCCAAAACGAAAGAGTACCAGTTCATTCTCGTCTAGGACCCGTGAAGACTCCACTCCCGCAAGGGGGTGTATTTAAAAACTTAACCTTGGATCGCTCAGAAACGATAAATAATCGTACTGTGCATGTTAACAAGGTTCCCAAACCAAAGATAGGTTGCTCAAATCACGGCAGTGATGAGTTGTACTATCGGAACAGTAAATCAAAGAAAAGGAATGTCCGAGAAGACGAATCGCATTGCGCATGCGAGAGACTCATCAAGGCAGTGTTGACGGAATGCGGTTGCTCACAAACTCAAAAACGAGTTTCTGTGTTTCAAAGACTTTCAAATGAAGCGTCAAAATCCAAAATAAGACGTTTCAACCAGAGAAAGCCTGCAAGGCGACAAGATGAATTCCCTGAGGTCACCATTAATATGACCGGCAGAGGAAAGCAACAGTTAGTCAACCCGGACCCTGATTTCTCTTCGGAAGGAAGAGTTGAGCGGGGTCTTTCTCAAAGAATGAAGCGGTTGCAACGGAGGGCCAACCGACGCCGAGACTACAAGAGGATGCACGAAGGTTTATCGTCAGAAGAAGAACTATCAGATACCTGTTCTGCGGTCGCTTCGGACGATACCGCATCCAGTGTGGGACGAGTGAGAGAATCATTCGCCATCACGCCGGACCAGTTAGCTCAGATACTGCAGGAAGCATTGGCCAAACAACGCGAAGAGATCAGAGCTGAGATCAGAACGGAGATGGAGTTGACAATGCAGCAGGTGCGAGATTTGCAGGTTCAACAAAGTCAACCAGAATCAAGCCAAAAAGCAGAATCCAGCAAACGCAATGCCAAACCTATACAAATAGCTGAGGGCGACGACAAAGAAGACGAGACTATCTTCGACGATCCTCCTCCTGATAAAGATAATTCTGGGAGCGGTCCGGTCAAGTCAACCGCTCAAGCTCTCTTGAAGAAGAGCGAGGAAGAAGATAAGAAGATGCAGGACCTCGAGAGTAAAGTTAATGCTCTAATGACGGCCCAGGAAGTGAAGAAAACGGGCATTCCGTGCCCGTATCCGAGGGAGTGGGATCTAATTCCTTATCCCCCTAAATTTAATTTGATTAACTTTACTCCTTTTAATGGCAGTGGTTCACCAACTCAGCACTTGATTTATTTCAAGTCGCATCTCGGCACAATATCAGGGAATGAAGCCCTGATGGTACGGTCATTCGTAGGAACCCTGCGCGGGCCTGCCTTCGATTGGTACCGACGCCTGAAACCCGGAAGCATCAATAGCTGGGGAGATATGGAAGAACTGTTCCTCACTAATTTCTTCGATGACGACACGGAGGTGTCCATTGGCTCGTTGTTGGACGAGAAGCAGAAGAACGGGGAATCAGTTGACGTCTTTGTCAAACGGTTCCGAAACAAAGCGGTGAACTGCAGAGATCCACTCACCGAAGAATTCATCCTGCAGACATGTCACAACAATCTGTCTCTGGATGTGCTGGAGATAATGGGGGTTGTACCCTCTAAGACCTGGAAGGAGTTGAAGGTTAGAGGTGAACAGGCTGAACGATTTCTCAAAAGGAGGAATTTGGAAAGGGGTCAGCCATTAAACAATAATCAAAACCAGAAACAGAACTTCAATCCTCGAGGCAGGGGAAGAGGGTCAGGAGCCGCTGTCGACGCGCATCAGACGTCACAACAGCCGCCTCAACAGCAGCCGCAGCAGTCGTCATTCCAGCTGGCACCAAATCAGAATCAGCAGCCTCAGAAGCAGTTTAAGCCTTCTGAGCCCAGGTTTCCAAAGGAGTATTCATTCAAAGATGATGAAGTGCCAGTCATCTTCAAATATCTGTTGGATAATAACAAGATTAAGCTTCCACCGGTCACAAACCAAGAGGAAGCGAAGAAAACCAATGACCCGAAATACTGTGCGTATCATAGGAGGGTCCACCATCCCACTAAGGCGTGTTATGTCTTGAAAGACAAGATACAGACCTTGATTGATGTTGGTATTGTGACCCCGAAGCCAAAGGAGAAGAAGGTGGGCGCCAACGCGGTCTCTATTAGCTTCGGATCAGTTCCATTATCCTGGTTTCAAGCCGAACCAGTGTCAGAGGTCAAGATGCAAACCATCAACGATGACCCTCATGGACAGCGCCAAAAAGGGTTAGTATCACATACGGCCCCTAACGGCGAAATCCTTTGGGTTCATCCGGATCTGCTCGAAGACGAACAGTGGACGACATCCACGTCGAAGAAGAAGTCAAAAGGCAAGAGAAAGGAAAAGTCTTGTTACGGAGCCTCGGCGATTCCTGAGAAGAACGATGAGGAGATAGCAGCTCTACCACTTTCTGATGAAGAACAGGAAGTTTTCGCAACAAGAGGTGGAAATGAATATCATTACCAGTATCCTGAAGCTTCTAATTCTAATGGTAAAACTCTAGCAGAACTGGGGGTGGATACGACCCCACCCGTAGCAACCGAGAGACCTCAGAGAGTTGTTAAGCAGAAAGAAAAGGAACCTCAACCCAAAGAAGTTCAAATTCCGAAACAGTCTCGTTTCAGTAAACCAATTGGACGAGACAAACCGGAAAGTTCAAATGCCCCATACCGCTTCGATGTCATGACTCAGTTAGCCAATATCCCAGCAAGGATCACGCTGTACGAGTTATTGCGCCTCTCGAAGGAAACCAGGATAGCTTTACAAGAAGCCTTGGCTGATTCTGAGGTATTCCTCACTCAGATTAAACCAATGCCTGAAGAGCCAGAGTCGTCAGTGCAGCATTGTAATCTGGCAGCCACTAAATTCCCTTGCATCGCTTTCACAAAGGAAGATATGCAAGTCAGGAACTCAAAGCATGATAGACCGCTATACTTTACTGGATATATCGGTTCGAGCATGGTCAACCGGATTCAAGTCGATCCGGGTTCCGCTGTTAGCATCATGCCACTCCGGTTGATGTACCACCTCGGGATTCCCGCCAGCAAGTTAGCCTCAACGGGAACTGTCATTTATGGATTTAACACTAGCGGATCAAGACCGTTAGGAAAAATCCGGGTGAAGTGTCAACTCGGAGATTTGAAGTCTGAGGTCACATGCTATGTGATTGATGCAGAAACTTCCTATAATTTACTGTTGGGTCGTCCATGGATCCACGGTAATCTTATAGTTCCCTCCACCCTCCATCAGTGTTTGAAATATGTCGACGCTAATGAGGAGGTTAAGACGGTGGTCGCGGATAAGCAACCATTCAAGGGGTTAGAAAACTATTTTACTGACTCCCTTCTATATGGTGCTGAGTCCGAAACTGAACCATCGGCCCATGGTACGGACAGCGGAGATGAAGCTGATACCGAAGCCGGGCTCGATTATAGTGAAGGTCTTGTATTAAATGACATTGAACCTCTTGTAATCGATCTTGACGGTGATGAATCGTCGGACGAAAGTTGTAACTGGCAACTTGCCGATGAAATAATAAAAAATGATTTAGAGTATTCGCCTTGTCTTAATGACGTAATGCAGGAATTGTATGATAATCCTAATCTACACATGCCAATTCGTTCGTCCTGCACGGCGATGAAATATCTGCAAAATTCAGCTGGGACAACGGTGATCCTACCTGCAAAGACAGGGGGTGAGAAGGAAATAATCTTTGGGAAAGGGAATCCATCCCCAACTCCTAATCTTTTCTTGGATAGCAATTCAGATGATGAAAAACCTGGATGGCATTTCTCTCGGTATAGTTGGCAAGCTAATGATTACATGGAAAGACAAGGCTATGATCTCTCGCTTGGTGAAGGTCTTCATTTTGGTCAAGGAGTTAGGGTTCCACCCCGTTCTACTTATGTACCAAAAGGAAAATCGGATAATTATTATAGTCATAATAGAGGTCTAGGTTATAATTCGTCATCTGATGACGAAGATTGCCAACAGATCATTAGCCAATTGATAAATGGAAGCGGGCATTCATCCGACACTTCAATGTGGGACTCTGACACAAGCATCGGAGAGAGATTCAAAGCCCTAATGTCGAACATGGCGACAGTCGATCCTTCTACAACTGAAGAGGACGATCAATTACCTATTTGGGAAGACCCATGGACACATTACATGAATATCCAATATGGCGACCGATTTGAACAAAGAGAACCTCCTACTGAGGATAAAGTGGTCCAAATTAATATGGGTGACGAAACTAATCCGAAACCTATATTTATCAGTGGTGACCTTCCACCAGACGAGAAAGAAGAGTTAATCGCCCTCATTAGAGAGTATATCGACGTCTTTGCTTGGAATTACGAAGATATGCCGGGACTCGATCCGAACGTAGCAATGCACGCCCTCAACATAAAGTCGGATGTCAAACCTGTCAAACAACAACAAAGACGGTTTCGTCCGCAAATTATGGAAGCGATAGAAGCTGAAGTCAAGAAGTTGATCGACTCAGGTTTTATCAGAGAAGAACAACATCCTGAATGGCTAGCTAACATTGTTCCAGTTCTTAAAAAGACCGGAAAGATCAGAATCTGTATTGATTTCAGAGATCTGAATGCCGCCTGTCCTAAAGATGACTTCCCACTACCAATTACGGACGTCATTATTGACAATACTTGCGGATTCGAGAGAATGTCATTTATGGATGGTTTCTCGGGATATAATCAAATCAAGATGCACCCAGACGATGAAAAGCATACAGCATTCAGAACACCCATGGGGGTCTTTTGCTATACGGTTATGCCTTTTGGTTTAAAAAATGCTGGCGCCACGTACCAACGAGCCATGACGCAAATCTTTCAAGAACATCTGCGGAAGACCGTTGAATGCTATGTTGATGATTTGGTCGTTAAGAGTCGTGATAAAAAAGACCACATTAATGATCTGAAGATGATGTTTGATCTGATGAGAACTCATCAGCTAAAAATGAATCCGACTAAATCCTTCCTAGGAATGTCGAGCGGTAAATTTCTCGGATTCGTCGTCACCACAAAAGGTATTCATATTGATCCTGACAAAGTGAAGGCGATAAATGAGCTGCAACCCCCGAGAAATCTTAAAGAACTCAGAGGATTGCAGGGTCGATTGGCATATATTCGACGGTTTATATCAAATCTGTCTGGAAAATGTCAACCATTCTCTAAGCTTGCAAAGAAAGGCGTGTCATTCATTTGGGATGAAGCGTGTCAAAAGGCGTTCGAGGATATTAAAGCATATCTAGCGAACCCGCCTATTCTCGTTGCACCGAAATCGGGCAGACCGTTTCTGATTTATGTCAAAGCGACGAGCCATTCGTTAAGTGCATTACTTGCACAAGACGACGATAATGGTCACGAACAAGCAGTATATTACTTGAGTCGCACATTGGTAGGAGCTGAATCTCGCTACCCAATGATCGAGAAGGAATGCCTTGCATTGGTATTTGCCGTCCAGAAAATGCGACACTATTTAGTGGGGCAGACGATTTATGTCATCTCCAACATAAATCCGGTCCGCGTATTCATGACCCAGCCGGCTTCTATGAATTGGCGTTTAGCCAGATGGGCTCTACTTTTATCACAATATGACTTGTACTTTAAGCAACAAAAATCAGTTAAAGGACGAGCTATTTGCGATCTTCTGGCGGAAAATCCTACAAAAGATATAGTCGAATTGTATGACGATCTGCCAGATGAAACTCACGAAGTTAATACTACCTCACATCAACAAGTGTGGCAGTTATACTTCGATGGGGCTTCTCGCGCAACCAATGTTGCAAGCACGCCCGGATGTACTAAAATCTCCTCAGGAGTGGGGGTCGTTTTAGTTTCCCCGGAAAAGCATGTCTTGCCCAGAGCATACTCGTTGACCGGACCATGTTCTAATAATGTGGCCGAGTACAATGCGTTAATAATTGGACTCAATTTTGCCAAAGAGCTGGGGGTCGAATACCTCGAAGCTTTTGGAGATTCTCAACTGGTAGTTAATCAAGTACGAGGAGAGTATGAAGTCAGAAGTCCAGACCTGATCCCATACCATCAGGTTGCCATTGAGATGGCAAACTCGTTTGAAGGATTTTTCATCGAGTACGTTCCACGTCTCCAAAACGCGTATGCAGACGCATTGGCGGCATTGTCAGTATCATTGGCTCAACCTCCCGAAACAGAGCAATTGATTACAGTGAGGACTCACCAGCTTATCGTTCCAATTTACGACTTGGATGTTAAAGAAGCATGTTCCACAGCAATTGAACCCGAAGTTCGAGACTGGCGTTTTCCCATTATCGACTACGTCCTACATGGTATACTACCTGAAGATGTAAGAGAAAAGGAATCAATTCGGCGAAGAGCGCCGAGATTTTACTACAACGCCACGACGCAAATGTTATATCGACGAGCATACGATGGTCTTTTACTCCGTTGCTTATCCGGTAAAGAAGCGGAACAAGCGCTTAAAGAGGCACATAACGGGATATGCGGTGCACATCAACCCGGTCCTAAGCTCTGTGATCGACTTAGAAGAATCGGGTATTATTGGCCAACTATGGTGAAAGACGCAGTCGATTATGCACGGCGATGTGAAGTGTGTCAGTTACATGCGAACTATATGCACCAACCCCCCGAGTATTTACACCCATCGGCAACATCATGGCCATTTGAAACTTGGGGAATGGATATAGTAGGTCCTATCTTTCCGCCTTCGGTTAAAGGGGATCGTTTTATTTTGGCAATCACAGATTACTTCTCGAAATGGGCGGAAGCAGTTCCACTTAGAGAAGTAAAGACGAATGACGTCATCAAGTTTATCAAACACCATGTCATATATCGATATGGTGTCCCAAGGCGAATAGTGCACGATAATGGCCCTCAGTTCGTCAGCAATGCATTCATCAAGTTCTGTGGTAAATTCGGGATTAAAGACGTGTCGTCGACAGCTTATAATCCCACAGCTAACGGATTAGCTGAAGCTTTTAATAAGACCATTATCAAAATCTTGGCAAAATTGGTGAAAACCACCAAACGAGATTGGGACGACAAACTCGGCGAAGCTCTATGGGCTTACCGCACGACTGTCCGTACACCAACCGGAACAACACCATATGCATTAACATATGGATGTGAAGCCGTTCTCCCATTGGAAATACAGATTCCTTCTCTCCGTATCGCCCTTGCAACGGGAATGACGATGGAAGAACATCATCAGAAACGTCTTGAGGAGTTAGAGATGTTAGATGAGAAGCGCTTGGAAGCTCAACAACAGATCGAGTTTTATCAGGCCAGAATTTCTCGGAATTTTGATAAAAGGGTCCGACGACGAAGTTTCAAAGAAGGAGATCTAGTTCTTGCTGTGCGAAGACCTATGATTCTTACTTCTAAGAAGAAAGGAAAATTTGAACCCAAATGGGAAGGACCGTTTGTAATAGAAACAGTCTATTCAAACGGTGCATATCGCTTGGTTACTCAGGATGGCAACAAATTAATGATGCCAATAAATGGGAAGTTCCTAAAAAAGTATTACCCATAATACTTTCAGGATAACCTATGTAAAACAGAAAGTTCCTAGAGAGTCCTGTACAGGATATTTCAGGATAATCTGTTACCAGTTGATTACCATGAATGGAAAATGATCATGTGACTAATGCATTCTTATTACTCTTGTTGAGACGAGATTAATAACATTTAATCTTTCCTCACAAAACCCATTAACGCAATCATGAAAAAGAAAATTCGATGATCCGTAATTCCGTATCATGAAACCTCCACCGATCAGATCAACCAAAAAATCGTCGGTCTGTATCAGTTGACATGTCACTTCATGTCAAATTCTTATGTCTGAAACCACAATTTCCCACTAAGTAGTTTGTACAAATCAACAAACTCATCGTTATTGGTACCCTACTCCTTTTTCTCTTTTGGTCAAACCTTCTTATAGTTAGGACCAAAGCCAAAATCCCCTCTCGATTCGTTCCATGAACGAGAGGTCCACAAGTCGAGTGATTAAACCTTTAAACAGTTAGGATCATTTCGAAACCCCCACTTGGTCAAACCTTCCTACAGTTAGGACCAAAGCCAAAATCCCCTCTCGATTCATTCCATGAACGAGAGGCCCACAAACTGAATAATCAAACCTTATGACAGTTAGGGTTATTCAAACCAATTCGGGTTCTTTAAGTGGAGATCCCACTTTGAGTTTCCTTTGCACCAGGAGATAGAATATAAAATTCTTCCTCTCCGATTCTGGGTTTATCTCTACCAACAAACAAGAGACCAGGAGATAGAATATAAAATTCTTCCTCTCCGATTCTGGGTTTATCTCTACCAACAAACAAGAGACCAGGAGATAGAATATAAAATTCTTCCTCTCCGATTTTGGGTTTATCTCTACCAACAAACAAGAGACCAGGAGTTGGGATATGAAATTATCCCCCTCCATTTCTGGGTTTATCTCTACCAACAAACAAGAGACAGGGAAATGGAATATGAAATTATTCCTTTCTAATTTTGGGTTTTTCTCTACCAACAAACAAGAGACTCTGAACTAGAATATCCAAGTTCTTTCTTCACAAGCTTAGATTCGTTTTCATGCAAAGAGAACGTAATCCATCCACATTTTAAAATCCATGTCACATACACATGGGGGATGTTATCTCTATCCCTTATTAGAGATAAGCCTACATCTAACACATGTAGCCTACACATTCAATGTTGTAGTTTAAAGCCTAAAAGAGTGTAAGTCTTTTAGCCCAACGTTATATGTGAAACGGACTTAGATAATTCACATACTAGCCCGATTCAAACGGTGTCGGTAAAGGCATGTCAAATCCGTTGAGGGCTGAGGATTTGCCAAAAATCCTATAAGTATTGTGGTTATTTGTTCTAAACAAGAATGAGTAATCATAATGAAATCTTAATAAGCAAAATGATTCAATATATATTGACCAAAAGTGTTCAAAGGAAGCTACAAAGATATATGATTTCCAATTACAAAAGTTTATATTGGCTAATTTGATTTTCAAGTTTTGACAGCTCTAATGCATAAGCCTGTTCAAGCTCAGCCGCCAATTTGATTTTAAAGGCTTCTTCGTCAACATTAAGAAGCGCGGCGACTTCTTGTTCCTTTTCAGCAAGTATTTTATCTTGAAGATTCAGCTGTTGTAACAGTTTTTCTTCAACCTGAATTTCCTGCGTCAACTCAGACTCCAAGACCTCATGAGCGTCTTTGGCCATTGCAAGTTCTTCCTCTAAGCGAGCTATTTCCGCTCGACTCGATTCTAAATCCCGGCGTAGATTAACCTTGGCTTGTGTTCTTTTGCTAACGCTCACCTTAAGTTGATCACTTTGGGCTCTTAACTTTTGGAGTTCAGAGTTGGCCATTTTCTGGGAGTCACGCCAAGCTTGCAACCTGGATTCCATGTGAGAAGCGATATAGGAGGGTAGGCCTTTAGCGCGAAGAGCTTGTAGAAATTCAATATGTCGCTTCAAATCAACCAAATAAGCGTTGATCGAATCGGCTAATTCATTATACCCTTCTTCTCTGAATCCTGATATGAAACGCTCAAGAGATTTTCTGTAACTCTCAAAGTACGATCCTTTGAAGAGGATACGATCGACCATAGAGTTCAAAAAAGGGATGAAGCCTTGGAGATTGGAACAGAGGACAGCCTTGCACGGATCATCGTCGGCCAATAACGTTTGTATTTGATTTGATAATGATGAAGGAACTGCGATGAAGGCAAATAAATCAGTACAGAACATATGTATGTATACAAGACCACAGGATGAAGCTTACCAAGTTCAACGGAAAAGCCTTCAATACGACTTGGTTCACCCAAGAATGGTAGTCCGGATTCCTGAACAACCAAGGTTGATTCAAGAACGATAGCTGTTGATGCACCCGCTATATCAGATGGTTTTTCAACTAAAGCCTCAGAAAACGGCGGGTCCAAGCTAAGAGGTTCCTTAGGAGGGGATTCTACAAATAAAAGGATTACGATGATTATAATGGAAAGATAATCCGAAATTTGAAACTAGTTATGAAAAAAAAAACTTACCAGCTCTAGGTACAACATCAGCCGACGTACCAACTTCTTCAGTTGGTCTTGCTTTTGTTGCGACTGGACTAATCTGGGGAGTGACGGTGACCTCTATCATCATAGGGTCCATAGGAGTACGAGGTTGAGATTCAAGAACTGATGATTGCAAATCAACCTCAGTTCCTGCCCATGGCACGAGCTCACGATCCCCTGACTGATCAGTCGCTCCAGTGACTGTAGTTGTATCAGTTTCGACGGCTGGTCCTATAATTCAAACATTTATGCGATTAATCAAGTCAGAAAATGTAAGATAAGGAGCTTACAGAACAGAGATCTTACTCTCAGAAGGACCTGCTTCTGTTAAACTAGCGCCAACCGTTGATTCTGTAGCCGCACCAGTGTCTTTCCCGAACAACAAATCGGAAATTTCTTGATGATCGTCCTCTGAAATATCGATATGATAATCGAAATCAGTGAAGTCGTCAATTTTAGGAGTATGGGCGATTCCCCCTTCTGTTGGTTCGCTCGTTACGACATCTACGGGATACATTGAGTTGTGAATAACATATGAATACAGATGAACTTGCTCAAGATGCAGGTTAATTTTACCTTTGTCCTTCGGGACAACTTCAGCAGCTTCGCTACTTGTGCCAACTTCTTTTAGTTTAGCTAAAAGAATAGAAAGCGCACCGGTCATTAGAGGAGGCACACGGTCCGACTCATTCATTTCTCGGATTTCTCTTCCCAGAGGAGAAAGATCAGTACCTGTGTCCGTAGCTGAAGGATTCATGTCAGGAGATGGTGGAATACCAGCTGGTCCTTCTTTCAAAGCATCCTGCATCTGTTGGACATAGCTGGTCTCTTCGGTCTCCATACCCCCGGGAGAGGCAGCATCATAAGGCAGTTCTCCTTCTTCTCGACTCCCTACAGAAATTGAACATGAAATAAGCTCGAACATAAAAATTGTAGAGACGATAAAAACAAATAGTTACCTTGCTCATCTGAAGAAGCACTGTGAGCAGACGTCTCCTCTACAGCCGGAAGACGAACACGGGGTTTGGAGGCGGATTTCTTCTGCCTTTTCGATGGACGCCCTTTATCCTTAACTTCAGACCCTTCATGACGATGTTTAGTGCGTAATTCAGCTTTGGGAGAGGCTTGAGTTTGAGTTTGAGCAGAAGGTCGGGATCTTGGCCGAAGAGCAATAGGCACTATATCTTCCTCATCCTCTTCATCACAACTAAGAACCTCTACTGTCATTCGGTTCGGATGTTCCATAACAACTCTCTCTCTCTTCCTTTTTGGAACATCTGATGGTCGAGTAGACACAGCAGACGGGCGCACAAGTCCACTTTCAAAGAAAGAATCAGGAAGACCTGGTCTCTCCTCGGAACTTGAGCTTTTGCCCTCCTCCTCAGAAGTCTCCGTCTCCTCAGAGTCGAATTCTTCTTCACTACCGGCCGAGTGAGCCGGTTCTTTTCCCTTCTTCGACGATTCGGCAGCCTCTTTCTTTTGAGGTAAAGGCATGCTGTCACGCGTCATTCTGCTTGAACGCCGTGGAGCTGTCTCTTCTGGCTCAGGCATGCTTCGGTATTGGGTGACAATATTAGCAGCAAGCAACCATTTACAAAATAAAAATGTCATCCGTAGAGGTGGTATTTCCAAGGGGAGATCGAACTCGGCGTTTGTACAACCGGCGATACTCCAGAACCAAGCTCTCGCTCCGTCGATAAGTCCTCCACGGAAGCTTAAGTGACGATTCGGGTTGCCGACATATATTTGGTCATAGCCGAATTGACGAGCAAATCGGCATGGAAGATAGGGTTCAATTAGACAAGTATCTCTCACCCTGAACAATAGGTAACCGGGTCGAATATTCATCAACCATCTGAAGCACCCAATATCCAAGACGGTGCGATTCTGCCTTGGATCCTCAGCATCCAATAAAGTGGCGTTGTAGGTACCAGAGAACTGAGGGAAACAAGGATAGAATTCCCAACACTTGTGAATTCTGAACTGAATCGTTATATCCGGCTCTCTATGTTTAATCCATTTGCAAGCTTCAAGGTTCTGCAACAGAGGAATGTTGGGATTTACCTCCGCCGGAGCTTCCATTAAGTCTGGTCGGTGAAGCACTAACCAAGCCATTAGATATGTATATGGCAATTCCAGCTTTGGAACTGATAAGTTGGCGGAGGGTTTCTTCTTCTCCTGAGTAAACGCAGTGATTAACTGTCGTAATCCACTGTGAATGGCAGCCATCATAGCAGGAAGCAAGGATAATTTGCGACCTGTAGCTAACTGGACGGCTGGATACAATACTTCCATTGGCATTATATCAGAGGATTGGTGGGGAACTACGCATCTCTTCAGCCACAAAGCCAAGAAACCAGCCAACAGGGCGGTAGAGCTAATCGGAACGCCAGCTTGCCACAAATAAGAACGAAATTTTGTCCCATATGGAAACCCATCTTCTGAATGAGAGGTATAAGTTTGGGCCTTTGTTTTCTCCAACAGCCTATTGATTTCATCTTGACTCATTGGAGACAATCCGCATACATCTTTTGAACGGTCTTCTAGATTCTTGAATAGATAATCAGCGAACTGTTTTAAGCTAACTTGAGGAGACTTCCTCCTTGCTTTGGTATCCATCTCAGCCGTAGCTATGTGGTAGTGGCAAGTCAACTCCCATAAAACGTCATGAGTCACAGCTGACCGATCCTTTATTTTATTCAGTTGATCGGTAGTTGGAAAGAACTCTTGATATGGAACATCACCCAACGGCAAGCCAGAAACCTGCATCATCTCATGCAGTGGTAGTCCGAGTTCCCCATTCTTGGTAAAGAAGGTGTTAGTATCCGGGTTGTAGATCTCGAACAGACAGAGGAAATGACCTACACTAATCTGCAGACCACTCATGGTAGCGCGGATCGGAACCGCCAACCCCAATTCTGCTAATTCTCGCTCCCAACGTTTCAAAACGTAGCGAGTCATTCTAGTCCACCACCATTTGTCTCCAAAATAATGGACCCACCCATAACATCTGAAGCTGTCTCTGGGCAACACCTTTCCTGCTGCCGCTAACCGGTTCTTCACTATGTTGGCTCGCGATGTTGTTTCATTGTGGGGTATATTATCTAGTCCTAAAACACCTGGATGAAGCCCTCGTACGGAAGCTCTCTCACTTGAACCTGGGGTGGCTTCCTTCCCAACAAAACCACAATGAATGTGTTCGTGGTTTTCAGTTAACCTCCAGAACATTTCGCGGTTAACAGATAAATTCCTGAACTTTAACAGCGAGTGGTCCCGAGGAATCAGCGGCAAATATAAGAAGGATGATCCACTTTGATGTAACCATTGTGCGGGCTTGCAGAATGCGACTCTCGGATCCTTTATGGCGTCACCAAACAAGAAATCCGGCTTTCTTATGCATTGGTTTTCATCTCGTTCTGAAATCAGAGGGGTATCGGTGATTATCCGTCGCAGAATACGGCAACTACCTCGCTGAATTAGTTCTCTAGCTCCTTCACTATAATCCGGTTTAAATCGAGGAGCAGATTCTATTAAGGGTAATCCCTCATAAAAAGAATGATTAATACCACTCCGACCAGTAACCGCATCAGCAGGAATGGCAGTAGAAGGAAATTGGACTGATAAAGAAAACATACACGTAAATGGTGTGAGCATACTCCTAAAATTATGGAAAAAGCGGTATATCTTACTCTATGAGATATAATCGCTATTTCATAACAGGCGTGACGATTTGTCATCTCCCACATGTATAAAGGAGATATGCATCGCTATACACGGACATTATAACGGCATATCAAAACCTTTTAACACATGTGGGTTGATATAAAATCGCCCCTGTATGTTCTGAAGTGTGTTTTGTCCAAGCAAAACGAACACTTTTAAGCGTCGATCCCCTCAAAGGAGGATGCCGGCTCTTCTCGAAGGTATCTCAAAGGATACAAACGAGGATCTGCATACAAACACAGGCATATATATATAAAATTGATGAAATACAATATCTAAATTTGTGAAAAGGTGAAAGAAACCTACCCCCATGCGAGGCGGCAGCAGGGGCAGCCTCCTCAGAGGACTGAGCAGTCGAACGGCTTCGGGAACCCTTGGATTTGCGTGGCGACATACCGAATGTATGATCTACAGTGAAACCCGAAAGGAAAATTAGGGTTTTGGGTATGTGATCAACAAGAAATTAAGCCAACACAATCGAAACAACACAGACATGGTCGCAATTCAATAAAATCAGAATTTGAAAGAAAAGGAGGCGAACAAACCTTTGAAATCCGAAGCAAATCTCCCCAAATCGAAGCCCCACACAAATCAGAAACGAAGAGAAGAAGAAGAGGTGAAGAACTGGTCGAAAATCGTCGGAAAATCGCTCGAAAATCGCCTCAGAAATCGCCAGAAATCGCGCCTAAAATCGCCCAGAAAAAACCCTGAAAAACCCTAAGTCCCGATTTTATGCTGTCTGTCTCGCTCAGCGCGACAGCAAATGCTGTCTCGCCGAGCGCGACAGCAAATGCTGTCTCGCCGAGCGCGACAGCAAATGCTGTCTCGCCGAGCGCGACAGCAAATGCTGTCTCGCGACAGCTAATGCTGTCTCGCCGAGCGCGACAGCAAATGCTGTCTCGCGACAGCAAATGCTGTCTCGCCGAGCGAGACGGCAAATACCGTCGAGTTGTGTCGCTTCACGAGACAGCAAACACTTTTTTTTTTTTACAGAGATCATAAACACGGTCTCATAGCATGAAACGGCAGATGTTCTCTTGATCAAAAATCAAATGCGATACAGACGGATACTCCAATGGGTACACGAGTCTAAACTGTTTCCCACACCCAATAGGAAGTTCCTGGAGAATATTAATCTGAATATTCTTAAGGATAACCTGTTGAATTTTCAATGAATGTGACAATTCAATGGCAAGAGTTGGACCTACAAGAACAAATACCAGCTTCGATTCAAGATCTCGACAACGGTCAAGCGATAAACGCGACACTGGGAGGACATTAGCTATTCTACAAAGAACTGGATAGACTAAAGTCAGAAGAGGTCAAGAGGTTGAAACCATTTGCAAGTCCTGCTACATGATCTACTCAACCAAACATTGAAGGGATCGTAAGTAAAATCTATCTTATCCAAAGCATCCCAGACTCTTCTATAAAAGAATACGTCTGGAATACTTTGGAGGGGGTATCTGTAGGCGTCAAAAAATGCTAATAGATATCCCAGCGCAGAAAACCAC
>BQKN01065175.1:190158-246507 GCA_022839385.1 Asparagus kiusianus
CGGGATAACGGTCGTGCTTGGATACGTCGCTCGATGGTCCGTTTGTTGAATTGGCGTCGTCGAGCTGTGTCACGGGACCTATAGGCAGTTTTATACGCCTACAGATACCCCCTCCAAAGTATTTCAGTCTCGTTCTTTTATAGAAGAGTCTGGAATACTTTGGATGTGATTGTCCCAACCTTTAGTCGGTATAACGGGAGTTTGGAATGGCTTCTGTTCTTGATTCTTTCAGCCCTCCAGGTTTGTTCGGTGCTTTGTCGAACTTCTGTAAGGATTCCGGTGCTGCATTTATTGTCTGACCGTCTGTTGGAACTTTGAACTTGAAACCGATTCTTGATTTCTTGACTTTTTAGCTCGAGTTGGTTGATTCAACATAGAACTGATCGTCGATTGACTGCGTTGAATCTTTATTTACAACGCGTTGTCCGGCGTTTGAGCTTTATTGCGACGCGTTGTCCGGCGTCCAGGCTTCATTGTGATGCGCTGTTCGACGTTTGACACAGTTTATACTCGTACGTCTGCTGGAGTATACACAGTTTAAGCTCTTAAGGTATTGGAGCGTGGCGGATACTCGAGTCACGAGACCAATCCATAGAATTGATGCGTCAATGACTCGTACTTATAGAATTTTTGGCAAATTCTCAGCCATCAACGGATTTGATGAGCCTTTACCGACTACCGTTTGAGTCGGGCTAGCATGCGGATTGTTTAAGTCCGTTCCGCATGTGACGTTAAGCTAAAAGAGTTAACCCTTTTAGTGCTACGATATTAAATACGTAGACTTCGTCTTTCTCCTGTGAAAAGACTAAACAGCAACGTGTATGAGACGTTGACTTAGGATTTTTGGCAAATCCTCAGCCTTCAACGGATTTGACGTGCTCTTACCGATTACCGTTTGAATCGGGCTTACATGCGGATTTTTTAAATCCGTTCCGCATGTGACGTTGTGCTAAAGGAATGAACTCCTTTAGACTTTGTGCTATGATGTTGAATACATAGACTTTACCATTTGTTACGGGAATAGGTTACCCGGCGACGCGTGTTAGGCGTTGACTTTAGGGTTTTTGGCTAACCCCCAGCCTTAAACGGATTTGATTAGCCTTTACCGACTACCGTTTGAGTCGGGCTAGCATGCGGATTGTTTAAATCCGTTCGCATGTAACGTTGTGCTTAGAGATTGAATTCTCTGAGACTTTGTGCTATGATGTCGAATACATAGACTTCGCCATTGTTACGGGAATAGGCTACTCGGCGACGCGTGTGAGGCGCTGACTTATCCCTACTTAGGCTTCGGGATAAAAGTACCCCAGAATCGAACTCCGGTATCTTTTTCAATCGGAAAAAGACTAAACCGGCGACGCGTGTTAGGCGTCGACTTATCCTTTCTTAGGATTCAGGATGAAATTCCCCATGCGTGTGAGGCATGGATTTTGGTGTTATTAATAACAACCTGCCACAATGTTGAATATGTGGACGAGTGTTCTTTTTAACGGTCAAGAACTAACCGGCGATGCGTGTTAGGCATCGACTTATCCTTACTTAGGTTTCAGGATAAAATTCCCCAGAATCGGGCTCTGGTGTCTTCTTCAATCGGTAAAAGACTAAACCGTCAACGCGTGTTAGGCGTCGACATATCCCTGCTTAGGATTCGGGATAAAATTCCCCGTACCGGTGAGGCACGGATTTAGAGGATTGAAAAGGTGGTGTCTTTTCTTAGGGCAAAGACGAACCCGATGCGGGAGAGGAAGAATTTTATATTCTATCTCCCAAAGCTGAAGAGGAAGAATTTTATATTCTATCTTCAGATGCGAAGGAGACTTGAGATGGGATCTCCACCCCCAGAATCCAGAAAGGTGAAACTAGAAGTGGGATCTCCACTCCGAGAATCGAAAAGATTCAAGCAACCCTAACTTTTATAGGTTTGATTGCTCAAATTGAAAGTGGACCTCTCGTTCATAGAAGGAATTGAGAGGGGAATCTGGCTTTGGCCCTAACTTTTATAGGTTTGACCAAGGGAGATTTGAGACGATCCTAACCGTAGGAAGGTTTGATCGCTCGATTTGAAAGTGGACCTCTCGTTCATTGGAAGGAATCGAGAGGGGAATTTGGCTTTGGTCCTAACTTTTATAGGTTTGACCAAGTGGGAATTGTGTGGTGGAGACTATGAGTCATCAAACACCACTGAAAGTTTTGTGAGGGAAAAGCGATCCAACGAAGTGACCGGCTTTCATCTCAGCAAAAGAGTATTCAGAAATTAAGAGTTTAGTGTTTATCACTTTATTCATCATGACCGGGTTATGCCTAAGAATATTACATTTAACATTCTTCTGGGAACTTCCCGCGGAAATAGTTTAGACTCATATACCTATTGGAGTATCAGGGAGCAGTTTAACCTCTTATACCGGTCGGAGGATTGGGATACAGTTTATACTCGTGCACCCACTAGAGTTTCGCCATTCTTGACTGGCTTACTCCAACGTTATGACGCCGGCTTCAACCAAGGTTTGGATGCTATTTTTGAGTGTAAAGCATGCCTTGGTTGGGTGAAGGATCCTCCTGTGGTATGCGCAGTACTTCGGATCCGCAGTGTTGTCAGCTTCCTCCTGATTCGTGATCGGTGAGAGCTTGATCTTGTTATTGTCAAGGAGAGATTTGAAGATGGCTGGAACATCTTCGTCCTTGAAGGAGTACTCTTTTTGAGGCTGGCGATCCGAAGTTTTTTGTTGTCTCCGGGACTGCTGTTGCGACGTTTGATTCGCATCGACAGCTGTTGCAGGTGTTTTGCCCTTACCACGGGAGGCGAAGTTTGAGTTTGGAGGATTAGTCGTCGATTGACCCCTCTCGGCCTTCTTCCTTCGGAGGAAGCGTTCGGCTTGTTCCCCTCGGACCTTCAGGTCTTTCCAAGTGTTGGAGGGTGCTGTTCCTATTGCTTCCAACACGTCCAACGAAAGATTGTTGTGGCAGGTCTGGAGAATGAACTCCTCCGTGATCGGGTCCCGGCAATTTAACGCTTTGTTCCGGAACCTTTTGACGAAGGTTTCGACTAACTCCCCGTCCTTTTGTTTCTCGTCGAGCAACGTTCCGATGGATATCTCGGTGTCGTCGTCGAAGAAGTTAGCGAGGAATTTTGTCTCCATGTCGTCCCAGCTATTCACGCTTCCTGGCTTGAGGCGGCGATACCAATCGAAGGCGGCTCCGCGAAGAGTGCCAACGAATGACCGCACCATCAGAGGCTCATTGCCGGAGATAACACCCAGGTGCGATTTGAAATAAATCAAATGCTGAGTGGGGGAACATTTCCCATCGAACGGCGTGAAGTTGATTAGACTAAACTTCGCCGGATAGGGGATTGAATCCCACTCCCTTGGGTATGGACAAGGAATGCCCGTTTTCTTCACCTCTTGAGCTGACATCAAGGTATTGATTTTGCTCTCGAGGCTTTTGATCTTCAAGTTTTCACTTGTATCTTCGTTGGCATCCTCATTACCACCCCCTACATTAATGGGAGGGTCATCGGCATTGCGAGTTTCATCCGTATTCGTATGCTCAACTTCTTGAACAACCTGATTACGGTGGCTTGGTTCGCCTTGCTGGTTCCTCAGTGCCTGGATTTGCTGCTCATGCATCTCCCTCATGGTCTGCATGGCCATCTGCATCTCGAGCCTGAAGGTCTCCTGTTGTTTGGCCATGGCTTCTTCAAGCATCTTGGCCACTTGTTCCGCGCTTATCATGAATGACTCGCGGGGTTCTCCTTCGCTGGATACAGTGTTGTCAGATGCCACCGCAGAGCAAGCATCCGATTCCTCATCTTCTGAGGGTGGTCTTATCTGAACCCTCCCATACGTCCTTCGTGAGATGGCTCCAGACTGCAAACGGGTTAAACGCCGAGATGCTCCCAGAATTGACTCGAGATCATCCCGTGCCAATGTCCTTTTGCTGGTCACGTTAGCGGTGACCCTTAGAAATTCTCTATCTTCAACCACCGCTCTCCTTCGTCGGGAACGCGTAGGCCTTGGCTTTGGCGTTTTAGTGCTGAGCCTTTCAAATACAGAGATTCTCTCAGGGACTGCCTTGACGCAGTTGCACTCAGAGAGTACCGCTCGAATGAGCTTCGAACAAGGACATTGCGTTTCGAGCCTTCGAGGGCTCCTCTTTCTGGATTTGCTCGTACCCCCAGCACGATAGTACAACTCGTCAATTTGATCGGAGTAACCTATCGTGTGTTGGCATGATTTCTCAGGTATAACGTTATCATCATCGGATGACAACGTTTTCTTCTGAGAGCGAATTACCTTATTTGGACTTTCGAGAGTCACTCGCCTCGAAACGTGCCTTTGTGGGCGTGAATTCTCAACGGGCTCCCGAACTTCGATGCGCAAGGTAGTGCGCTTGGGTGCCGTGAACTCCTTGTCATGTTGAGGGTTGTGTCGACCCCCAGCATGTTGATTAGTTCGGAGCTGTCTCAGTGGGCCCAAATGTTCTTGGATTGGAGCTTTGCTTCGCTCCTCGGGAAGTGGACCGAGGCGCTCCAAGACTGACTTCCTTTTCTGGGATGGTCTTGCGGGATCTTCCGGAGCAGTTGTGGAAGTCATCGGCGATTTGGATTGATTCGCCGGGAGTTGAATTTTCGAAGGCTGCAGTTGTTGCTCCTTAGTCTGAATCGCCGCTTCAGACTTAGGCCTCCATACTTTGCGAGTTGGTGGCGATTTCTTGGCCACTCCATTCTGCAGCTTCCTACGGGCTTCCTCGACTCGAGCCCGTGCTTGCGCTGATAATACACGGCGCTTGTGAATGCGTTCTTCCAGCGTTGAGTGGTTCCGTTTGACACGGACCCATTCTGTTGTTGGCTGCTTGGAAGAGGCGCTCTTCATCTGCTGTTGAGGCTGTTCGCCTCTTTTGCTCTTCAGATCCGTGTTGTAACGGATCCCGTCTACAGATTCCATTGCCTTTGCGATTTGTTTCGCGAGGCGCTGACGTTGCCTTTGGCGGGCTCTCTTTGAGAGAGTCACTACGCCTTCGGCAACAGAGGATTTGGCCAGAGCGGATCTGACCTGGTTGGAGGTTGGGGAGATCTCACCCAATGCAGCTTCGGCATCAAACGGGGCGAGATCTTCGTTGGTAGCTTCAACATCTTCGTACCAACGAAGTTTCCTCTTGGAGGAGAACTTTGGAGACTTGGACTTGTGGGAGGAGATAGATCCGGACGAGGACGACAGGTACGCCTCGAACTTCTGTTGGTCGAACTCGTATTCGACCTCCTCCACGACCGGGATCGGGATCCGCGGCTGCGACGCAACGATCTCGTCGGCGAGATCGATGGCTCCCACTGTGGTCGCCAGATTGTTCGCGGAAAAAATCGGGTCTTTCTTCATTGATGTCATTGCACTCTTGATAACAGTTTATCGGTTACAAAAGATCCGGTCTTTTTATAAGATCCGGTTACAATGAAAATCAAAATACGAAAAAGAAAGATTACAACTTTTATCCTTGTTTGTCGAACGAATCGCGAGCTCCTGTTTTGCGGTCACTCGCTTTGTGTGGGTTCTTTGCCTGCGCCGGGGTTATTTGCCGTGGACCACCGTGTGATCTCGATCCGGTCGGATCTACACGATATGACGGGTATTATCTCACGAAGGAAATAATAGCCGGGTGGGGTACTAATTCACCAAGGAAATAGTAGCCCAAGTGTCGAAATCGACCAAGCGAATTCGAGACTCTTCTCGGGATCTAAGAACCAAGCTTAGATCCGGAGGAAAATCGTGTAGATCTTAGATCCGGTCCCTCTCGAACTCTTGCCTTATTTGGCGTGGATGATCGCCGAGCACCGGATCTCAAAGTCCAAGTCTTCAATCTTCTAAAGCTCCAATCTTTTTTAGATCTCAGATTCCAATCCGGCAGAGCTTCGACCCTCCAAAATCCAACCCCCCCAGAATGAACAACACCTGGCCTATTTATAGGCACTCAGAACTGTGCATACGCACAGTTCTGAGCCTAGCCACCCCTAGGTGGCTCGGCCATGGCCGAGCCACCCAGGGGTGGCTCGGCCACCGAGCCACCCCGGGTCGGCTCGGTTTCGACCGAGTTCCCGGGTGTTGGTTCGTTTCGTCGTTTTTTGGGTTTTCCGGTGTTTCCGGTTCCGATTCGTTGTTGATTTGGACTTCGATTCGGTTGTGTGGTTGACTTGTTCGGATTCGATTCGTTTTGATCCGATTCCTGATTTGGCAGTAAACCCACTTCCGAGTTCGAGTCCGGAATTGATCTTGATTCGATCGTTATATCACCGAGTTCGCTCTTGTTTAGATGACTCGGTGATTCCCCGAAACGTTGGTTCGAATCCGCGTGCGAGTGGATGCATTCCACTGCTTGGGTGCAATTTGTTGGCTTCGTCGCCTTGTTATCCCGTTTCGTCGCGTGTCGCTTGGCTTCGGCGTTAGCGGGATAACGGTCGTGCTTGGATACGTCGCTCGATGGTCCGTTTGTTTAATTGGCGTCGTCGAGCTGTGTCACGGGACCTATAGGCAGTTTTATACGCCTACAATGAGTATAAACTGCTTCTTAATACTCTGACCGGTATAAGAGTATAAACTGCTTCCTGAAACTCCAATAGGTATATGAGTCTAAACTATTTCCTTTCTTCCACGGGAAGTTCCTGGAGAGTGCCATGCGTGGTATTCTTAAGGATAACCCGATCATGTAGCTGATACGAGGATACACCCAGTTTTACAAAGAAAGCTGGGGGTGGATAATTCATGTAACGGGAAGTTCCCGGAAGAATGTTAAATGTAATATTCTTAGGGATAACCCGGTCATGATGAATAAAGTGGTAAACACTAAACTCCTAATTCCCGAACACTCTTTTGCTGAGATGAAATCTGATCACTTCATTGGATCAATTTTCCCTCACAAAACTCTCATTGGTGTTTGACGACTCATAGTCTCCACCACAGAATCCCCCACCGATCAAACTAATTGACGGTGGGACCACCAAAATCCTTTTCTCCGCTATGTTCGTGCACTCAACACTTTCATTGTTAGAGTCCGAATATAATGCTTAGAATTTTAATTTATCAATCATTGACGAATTGTCAAAACCCCTTTTGTTAAGTCCTTATCACTTAACATCAGGGATCCCCTTCCGAGTGATTTGTACGAATCAACATTCCTACAATGATTTGTACTCTTACTCTTACTTTTCACTTGGTCAAACCTTCCTACAGTTAGGACCAAAGCCAAAATCCCCTCTCGATTCCTTCAATGAACGAGAGGTCCACTTTCAAATTGAACGATCAAACCTTCCTATAGTTAGGATCGTCTCAAATCCCCCACTTGGTCAAACCTTCCTACAGTTAGGACCACAACCAAAATCCCCTCTCGATTCCTCCAATGAACGAGAGGCCCGCTTTCAAATCGAGTGATCAAACCTTCCTACAGTTAGGGTCATCTCAAACTCTCGCTTAGTCAAACATTCTTACAGTTAGGACCAGAACCACGATTCACTCTCGATAAACGAGAAATTCATCCTTAGTTCGGTAATCAAACCTTCCGACAGTTAGGGTTATCCGAATCTTTTCGATTCTCGGAGTGGAGATCCCACTCTTAGTTTCACCATTCCGGATTCTGGGGGTGGAGATCCCACCTCGAGTCTCCTTTCCAACTGGGAATAGAATATAAAATTCTTCCTTCCCACACCAATCCTTTTTCAAGAATTTAGGATTCATCCTAGGAAGTTTATCCCGAATCCTAAGCAGGGATAAGTCTGCGCCTAACACGCGTCGCCGGTTTAGTCTTTTTTCGATTGAAAAAGACACCAGAGTTCGATTCTGGGGTATTTTATCCTAAAACCTAAGCAAGGATAAGCCTGCGCTTAACACGCGCTGCCGGTTCGTTCTTAACCGTTGAAAAGAACACTCGTCCACATATTCAACATTGTGGCAGGTTGTTATTAATAACACCGAAATCCATGCCTTACACGCATGGGGAATTTTATCCTGAATCCTAAGAAAGGATAAGTCGACGCCTAACACGCGTCGCCGGTTTAGTCTTTTTCCGATTGAAAAAGACACCAGAGTTCAGTTCTGGGGTATTTTATCCCGAAGCCTAAGTAGGGATAAGTCAGCGCCTCACACGCGTCGCCGGGTAGCCTATTCCCGTAACAATGGCGAAGTCTATGTATTCGACATCATAGCACAAAGTCTCAGAGAATTCAATCTCTGAGCACAACGTTACATGCGAACGGATTTAAACAATCCGCATGCTAGCCCGACTCAAACGGTAGTCGGTAAAGGCTCATCAAATCCGTTGATGGCTGGGAATTTGCCAAAAATTCTATAAGTTCGAGTCATTGACGCATCAATTCTATGGGTTGGTCTCGTGACTCGAGTATCCGCCACGCTCCAATACCTTAAGAGCTTAAACTGTGCATACTCCAGCAGACGCACGAGTATAAACTGTGTCAAACGTCGAACAGCGCATACAATGAAGCCTGGACGTCGGACAACGCGTCGCAATGAAGCTCAAACGCCGGACGACGCCGTCAATCGATGATCAGTTCTATGTTGAAGCAACCAACTCGAGCTAAAAGTCAAGAAATCAAGAATCGGTTTCAAGTTCAAAATTCCAACAACGGTCAGACAATAAATGCAGCACCGGAATCCTCACAGACGTTCTACAAAGCACTGAATGACCTGAAGGAATCGAAGGAATCCAGGACAGAAGCCATTCCAAAGTCCCGCTACGCCGACTGAAGGTTGGGACAATCACATCCAAAGTATTCCAGACTCTTCTATAAAAGAATGAGACTGAAATACTTTGGAGGGGGTATCTGTAGGCGTATAAAATTGCCTACGGGTCCCTTAGCACAGCTCGACGACGTCAATTCAACAAACGGACCATCGAGCGACGTATCCAAGCACGACCGTTATCCCGCTAACGCCGAAGCCAAGCCATACGCAACGGAGCAGGTTAACGAGGCGATGAAGCCAACAAATCGCACCCAAGCATTGGAACGCATCCACTCGCACGCGGAATCAAACCAACGTTTCGGGGAATCACCGAGTCATCTAAACAAGAGCGAACTCGGTGATACAACGATCGAATCAAGATCAATTCCGGACTCGAACTCAGAAGCGGATTAACTGCCATATTTGGAATCAAGTCAACAAGTCGATTCCAAACCAAGTCAACCACAAACCGAATCAAAGTCCAAATCAACAACGAATCGGAACCGGAAACACCGGAAAACCCGAACGACGGAACCCACACACCCGAGGGGGCTCGGCACTGGGCCGAGCCACCTCAAGGTGGCTCGGCCCAAGCCGAGCCACCCTGAGGTGGCTCGGTGGCCGAGCCACCCAGGGGTGGCTAGGGCCGGTTCTGTGCACGGGGCACAGTTTCGAGTGCCTATAAATAGGCCTTGTGCTCATTTGGTTCGGGGGTTGGATTTTGGAGGAGGCGAAGCCCTGCTGGATTGAAGACTCAGATCTAAACAAGATTCAAACTTTGAAGGCTTTGGAGACTTGGACTTCCAAATCCGGTGCTCAGCGATCGTCAACGCCAAATAAGGCAGGTGTTCGAGAGGATCGGATCTTCAGATCTACACGATCACACTCCGGATCTAAGCTTGGTTCTTAGATCCCGAGATTCGAGCGGTTGTTTCCTTGGTGAAACAATCCCTCCCGGCTATTATTCCCTTGGTGGAATAATACCCGTTATATCGTGTAGATCCGACCGGATCGAGATCACGCGGTGGTCCACGGCAAATAACCCCGGCGCAGGCAAAGAACCCACACAAAGCGAGTGACCGCAAAACAGGAGCTCGCGATTCGTTCGACAAACAAGGATAAAAGTTATAATCTTTCTTTTTCTTATTTTTGATTTTCATTGTAACCGGATCTTATAAAAAGACCGGATCTTTTGTAACCGATAAACTGTTATCAAGAGTGCAATGACATCAATGAAGAAAGACCCGATTTTTACCGCGAACATGTACGAGCGTCGATGAGTCCGAGGACACACGAGAGCATGCTCAAGTCATGCACATGATGAAGCTGGAGGCTCACAACAAGCTCAAGCTAGATGTTCACAGTAAGTTTAAGTTGACAAGGATGTCATGCGCTCACAAGTTCACACACAAACGGACGTTGAGATCATCCGCGCTCATGTTGAAGGTGAACGAGGAAGAAGGAGAGGAAGAAGAGGCAGAGGGAGAGGGAAGAGAGTTCTAAATATTTGTTAAATTTCGATATACTTTATACAATGTTTATGTTTGAAACGCTATGATGTTTATGTTTGAAATGCTACTGTGACTTGATTATGGTTGGATTTTTAGTAAGTGAATTGAATGTTACATTTTTGTTAAAGATATATTATAGATGTAATAATTATTTGTGTTTGAAATTGATTATGGATTGATAAATGTGTATCAAGAGATGGTGTTAAACTTGTGGATTGATACGTGTTAGCGGGAGATGAGATTTTCCAGCAAAGTATGGGTTGGAGTGTCTCTGCCAAATGGTCGGGGTTCCTAACTCCGACCATTTTTTTGTGGCTGCCAACTCTCCGCTAAATGGTCGGAGTTGGGAACCCCGACCATTTTGAGTTAAGGCGTTTCGAAATGTTCGGGAACGTCGAGGTTCACAACCCCGACCATTTTGTGTAATATTTACTCTCAACTAATCGCGAGAGGGCTGGACGGATGTCCTAATTAGTCAGGGTTGGCATCATGATTTTTTTAAAACGATCTACTTTCTGGCTATGAAGCTAACATGGCGAGAAAGTGGGTCGATTTTGGTAAAAAGGTTTGGAGTGAGTCGATTTTTGGGATTAAAAGTTGAAATGAGTTTATCTTGAAAAAAATTATCAAATCAAATAATAATAAGATAAAAGACCAAACGTTCACTTCGCTTGCCATCACTCAAACAAATAATACCTCGCATTCGCAATTCAAAATTTCAGACTCCTCTCTTCTTCATCCCCAATCTCCTCCTCCTCCTCCTCCTCTCTCTCTCTCTCTCTCTCTCTCTCTCTCTCGCGTTAGGGCTTGCGTCATCACCTCGATGTCCAAATCCGCCATCCATCTAAACGTCGATTCAGGCCCCAAGCAGGGCGAAATCCTAGATCGCAAGCCCGGAACCCTAATCCGCATCGGCCGAGTTGTTAAGGGCAACACATTGGCGATAAAAGAATCATCCATCTCCCAAAAGCACCTCACCATCGAATTCGATGCCCAAATCTGCCGATGGGTCGTCAGAGATCTAGACACCTCCAATGGCACTTTCGTCAATGGAGATCGGGTGCCGCCCTCCGCCGCCGTCCAACTTTCTGACGGTGACACTGTCAAGATCGGTGAGTGTACCTCAATCTCTGTTAAGATTTCAGTTATTAAGGAGAATTTGGGTGGGGTTAAGAGAAATAGCGGGAAGAGAGGGAGGAGTAGATCGACGAAAGAGGATGGTGGTTGTGAAGCGATTGGGGATCGAAATTGTGAGAGGGTTTCGATGAAAGACGAGATTTTAGATAGATCTGAGGAGGTTTCAGAGGATTTGAAGAGAGGGAGAAAACAAAATACTAAGAGGGATTTGAGTAAAGATGAGATTTTAGCTTCAACATTGGATGATGTAGTTGAGGCGAAGAATTTGGCGAGGGGGAGGAGAAGAAATCCTGTTAGGGTTATGAAGGAAGACAATGATGTAGGTACCACTATGGTGGATAAGATTGAGGTGCATGAAAATTCAAGGAGATCAAACAAAGCTGAAGAAGTCGAAGAAATCAGGAAACAAAACAAAGATGAAAAAGTTGAAGAAATCAGGAAACAAAATTGTGAAAGCGTGAAAGATGATAATTTGGATTCAGTTGTTGAGGATGGAGCTAAAGAGGCCCCGATGAATTTAGGGAAGGGGAAGAAGCGAAACCCTATTAGAGCTTCGAAGAAAGATAGGGTTTTGGAGTCAGCTTCTGATGAAAGAATTGAGGTGGTTCAGAATTTGGGGAGAATAGAAGGGATTTCAAACAAAGATGAAGTTACAGAAATGGTTGTGGAGGAGAGATTGAAGGCCCCAGGGAATTTGGGGAGAGCAAGAAGAGGAAGAACAGTTAAATTTTCAATGGCAGATGTTGTTGAGGATAGTATTAATGTGCCAAAGAATCGAGGAAGAGGGAGAAGGGCCACTTCAGCTCAAATTTTAGAGAAAGATCCAAGTTTGGATTTAGATGTAGTAGATAAAACTGAGCAGCCCAAGGACCTGCACAAGCAAAGGGGGCGAAATTCTTCTAGTGTTTCCATTGACATTGAGAATTTGGAACCAGTTGTAGGGAGCAGTATTAAGGCCCCAGTGGAACTTTTAGTTCCCAAGAAAGATGGGGTTCTGGAGGACAATGCTGAAGTACCAAAAACCATGGTTGGACGAAGAAAGACCAGGTCTACTAAGGTTTCAGTCAAGGATGACATTTCAAATTTGATTGTTGACGATAATATTCGAGCACTGAAGAATGTGGGTAGAGGTAGAAATACTAGCTCTTCTACGGTTTCAACCTTAGACGAGACTTTGCACCCAGTTGTGGAAGATATAACTGAGGTGCCAAAGAAATTGAGGAGGGGAAAAAGGAAGGCTAATTCAAAGGTTTTAAATATAGACGAGACATCTGAGGTAGTGATGCAGGCTGCAGATGAAGAGGCAAAGAATGTTGGTAAAGCAAAACAAAATAATGTGAGTAGAGGTAGAAGTACTAGCTCTTCTGGGGTTGCAACCTTAGATGAGATTTTGAACGCAATTGCGGAGGACGTTTCTGAAGTACCAAAGAATTTGGGGAGGGGAAAAAAGAGAGCTAATTCTAAAGTTTCAAAATTAGATGATGTATCTGAAGTAGTTGTGCATGATGCAGTTGAAGAGGTGAAGAATGTTGGTAGAGGAAAGCCAGGAAAGGCTCCAGCTCGAAGAACTAGAGCCTCTTCTAGGGTTTTTACAGATGAAAAAGTTCTCCAACCTGCTCAGGACCCAGTTTTAAATACTATAGAGAAATTGCATCAGTCAAAGGAGCTAAGAGGAGGTTCCCATCAGCTTACTGAGGCAGACAAGATACAACTCAATTCAAATGATAAAAAAAGCGAAAATGGGGAAGATAAAGAGAACTATGTTTCAGTCAAGTGCCCGAAAACTGAGAGTCGCCGGGACTTGCATAAGGTGTGGAATGGAAATGGTATTCCGAATACAACTACCAAATATATGGAGGTATTTTTCACTGATCTTCTGGATTCGTTTACATCTTTACATTGTTATATTTACGCATGAAGATTATGTAAGGCCATAAATTTAACTTCTAATTCATTAAATTCAGGACAAAAAGGTTAGTTGGCATGCCACTCCTTTTGAAGAGAGACTGGAGAAGGCCTTGTCAGATGATAAGCTTTATCCCCAAAGGTAGCTTAGTTTTTCTATATGTAAATCTGCTGCATCATGAAATTTTAGCAATTTCTATTTCCTATATTGTTTGTTGGTTTGAGAAGCCTAACATGAAAAAAATAGGTCCCCTATGTTTATCTCCTCAAACTTCACTACTATGCATACAAAGTTTAGCGATACCATTTATATTTGGTGGGCATGATAGTAATATATTTAACCACAATGCGCGTCGATCACCATGCTTATGGGTTGTGATGACGCTTAATCTTTTAGTTTCTTCATTCGACACTATCCCCCCCCCCCCCCCCCTCCTTGGGGTCATGATGTCAACCTGTTTATTTGCATTCCAGGAATCTTACTAATTGACAACTAGTTGGGATGACAACTATTTGGGTGTAACGATAAAGGCAGTGATAGTGAGCGGTGCCCTGAGAAGCTCTCTGGACTTCTTCGCTGGTCAGATATAACTTCATTGAGTTCTTTTCTGATACTTGCTGACTGGGAATCATCTGAACCTTATTTCTGTTTCTTTTCTTTTTCTTCTCTTTTTTGTTCAAGAATTTGTTTGAGATTCCTCAAGTGTTAGTGATAGTTCGAGGAACAACTGTACCTCATTAAGATGCAAGGTAGCCGCTTCAGTTGCACGTAGAAATCTCTTTATATCATGATCAATTTTGTTGTAATACAATGTAGAAATTGCCCTTTGCTCCTCCATCGATTAGTAGGGCTTGAACAATGATAAAGGACAGATGTTTTGTCTAGGTACTAAATGTGTATCCTGTTGATAACTCTTTTCTCAGCTTAAATTGTTTTATTGCGTCCAGCAACATGCGTCTACTGCTCTCTGTTTAATATTTTAGCTGAAAGTATTCCCTTTGTTTCAGGTGGAAATCCATTGTTCTTATTTGACCTTACTTGGTAGTAATTTACTGGAGCACCTGTTAAATTAAACAAAATTGAAGAAAGTTCAGCAGCTATTTGCCATAAAATATTAACTAAGATTGTTGAATTCGATCTCCCCTTGGTTTTGTCTTGGGTAGTCAAAGAACTAGGCATTTTGAAAACACTAATCAGAGGCAGTTTCGCGCTTGAGCATGCCCTAGTCTAGTGGTTTCCTGTTGAATTAAGACAGGTTCAGACTGTTGGTAAAAATCTGCAAAATCAAAACTTTGAAGTAACTACTACTTACATATGAGATGTAAATTATCCCGGTCTGGTTTTCATTTTGATGGTTGTAAGAAGCATGTACAAAAGGTTCAGACTGTTGACAGACTGAACTCTGGAGTATCCTCTCGTACTTAAATTATTGTTTCCTCATCAGATGTAAAACATGAAATAGGAATCCTATCAAAACAGCCAACATGTGAGTGGATCCTTCTGATTCATACGAGGGGATAATGAAATTTCCAGACTGCCCGCCTATTTGTCTTCATATGGATTGAAACAGGCTGCTCACATAATTGCAATCTAGAATATGAATGAAATTGATAAATTTCTGATGTTCAATCTGACGGCAGTTGTAAGTCAGAAAGTTTTCTTATGAGATGTAAAGCATGCGTAAAAGATTAAACCGTTCTCAATAATTTAATCTGTTGATGGTCATAAGAAGCAAATAAAACAGCTTCAGTCCACAGGCAAAGCTGTAAAATCAATCTAAGCTGTACAATCAAAATACACTGTTTCCTTAATGAGGGGTTGAATAAACATGTACTAAGATACTTTGGATAATTTACATTAAAGCTTGCACTCTTTTGGATCCGAATGAGAAACAACATTTCTTAGTTCAGTGTAGCATTGCTCGGCTTTCCACTTAAAGTTGCTTCAGTTGAAAAATCCCTTTACTGATTGAGTATTTGAGTTGTATGCATGCTTTGTTCTTAAGCTTACCTCATTGTTATGGGGCCGGAAAAAAAAAAATAAAATAAAAAGGTTTAGCCAGCTTCATCTCTAAATCAACCATTGTTATCAGCACAATCTCACTTGCATTTAGGTATATCCGCATATACTTTACAGCACTAAATAGTGATTGTTATTTTCATTTCTAAAGCCACCACTCCATCGGTAGTACTGATTAAAACAGGCGAGGATCTTCTTTCGTCAGTATAATTATTCTAGACCACAAAATAAGTAGCTAATGTCATCTGTCGCTAGGGGGTTATTGGTTAGTGTAATTTTGGGATAAGTGAGATAATTTTTTAGACTTTACTTTATGATGTTATTCATTGGGACAATGAGATTAAGATTTTACTTTAATGTGTTATTCACTGGGACAATAAAATTGACACAATTAGCCTAATTTTCCCAAAATTATTTCACTTCCATACAAACTTTTTGTCCCAACCTCCAAAAATTATCATATTCTAAACTTTGGGACAATCATGGAAAAGTGAGATAATTTTATAGTACTAATTTATTAAATATCTAATATATTCTAATTATATTATAATATATAATATATCTTAATTATATTATATTATAAAATTCTATTATATTGAAAGATAATAAAATATCATATAATATTATCTAATATAACATTACTATATATCATTATTACATATATGTTAATAATATTTCATATATTATAATATTAGTACTATATTTTTATATTATTACTTTATGTTATTTAATATATATTTTATTAGTTAGAATAAAAATATTAATGTAGTATTTTTATGATATAAAATATTGTATTATAATATAGTGTTTATATATTTAATATAATAATATATTAATTATATTATAATATAATTTATTATATAATAATTTACTATTGTCTATTATACTTTATTATATTAATTAAGAGTTCTAAATACATTGTCAATATTGTAGTAGTTATATTATTAAATAATATTTTATTACTACAATAAAAATTATAATAATCTACTATATATTAAAGCATGATAATATATATGAAATTAATATAATATAATATATTATTTAATAGTATTTTGTAATTAATAATATTAAACATATTAATAGCATATTACGATTATTATAAATATTATATTTTAATAAGGAGCCATATCATTAATTATTTTATTAAATTATAGTAATTATCATAAAATAAAATATTATATTGAATTAAACAAAATAATATAATATTGATTAAATATTATATTATTAAAATATTATATTAAATATATTGTTTGTATATTATATAATATATCATATTATTATAACATATTATATTATATTAATTAATAACATTAAATATAGTTATAATTAATTAGTAATTATAATATAATATATTATATTTTAGTATAAAGTAAAATAATGTGATATATTATATAACATACCAAATAATATACTAAATCAATTAGATATATTAATTTAGATTTAATTGATAGATAAATATTGTACTTTAATAAGGTGTCACATCATCAATTATACCACACGAATTATCAATCAAAGCTACAAATTGTCCCATTATCCTAAATTGTCCAACTTTACACCGCTCAAAATATCCCAAAAGGATAAAATTGTTCCATTGGAACGATTATCCCACTTAGCCCAACTTGTCCCAACCAATAACCCCCCCTTTAGGTATTGTAGTCTAAGAAGTTTGAAGCACTTCAGCCAAGTTCATTGCCATGTTTAACTTGAATCAAAACAGAGAATTTATTCCAAGTTACAAAAGTTTCTGCTCTGCTAGAAACAAACTGACCCGCTCATGATACCGCTTCAGGTTCAAATGAGAAAAAACTTGCATAGAATTCTGCACCAGATTGTGATCTCAGAAACATGGTTATATATCAAAAATTACACCTGAGGCCCTATGACCAGCTCTATTATTGCTCTGCTGACATAATTCTTTAATAATAAAAGTCAAGACCATCTTTTGCCGCGCAATTTAGAGATGGACATATCTGCACCTCCAAATCCATCCATGACGGCCTTTGCCTTGCTGAACTCAGCTCTTGCAGTGAGACTGTTTAAGGACATTAAAATAGGCAATTACCAAATTATCTGAACCAACTGATATGAACAAAATGCATTTTGAACAAAACTACAAAAGATAACGTGCCAATCAGCAAAAGATAGTGTACATAAATGCCTAATTTAAGAAATGACACACAATCTCTACATCTAGAAATAGTTGAAAAGAACTTATACCTGCTCCTCAGAACGACACAAGGCATGCCTACACGTTCAGCTCCAAGCACGCCGGATTGGCTTCCAGCGATGAGCACACAATTTTGTACAGACAAACCCGCATATTCTGCTCCTGCTCGCAATGTAGCTACGACATTCTCCAAGCTACAATGCAATCATATTATCTATGAAAACTGTTATTAACTTACTGTAAACTTCAGCACTATATGTTCTCATAGCAATTGTAACAGTATGCATCGTACATGGATACAAGCAAAAACATTAATAGTTTATACTGCATAAATATAGGTGGATTTGGGTATTCAATATGTCTGGCTACTGATGTATGATATCTTGCGCACACCAAACTAGTTTAGGCACGGGGAATGCAGTAACAACATAAGGCAAATGCTTACCACCCTACAGATTTCACAGTTTCAGTTTTGCAAATTGCACTTAATTTTCTGTTTATGGATTAACATCTGAAAGATTGTATGCAAGCATACTCTAAGTAAGAGTAAATTATATGTTTGACAAATAGTATAACACTATCAAGACTTTGGTCACAGTAATCCACAAATTCAAACATTGCTAAGAAAAGATTAACTATATTAGTTGAGAGAAAGAAAGCAAACCTTTCGGATGGGTTGGTATCTAAATCAACACTCAGCTTTAGAATAGATGCAACCTCATCAGCAACCCTTTGCTTTTCTGCAGAAACTGTGATGATACAATTGATAAATATCAAATACTTCTCCATAAGAATTCAATAGTAGTGTTACAGAATATTAGGTTTATGATAAGATCTGGTTTGAATTTTACCAGCTTTTCGTGCCTCCTTAGCAAGTTGCTCATCCAAACTGGACGATACTCCCTTGCCAAGTACAAGTTGTCCATACAAACTTCTATCTACTTCTTCCTTCCCAACTATTTTCACTTTCGATATTCGATCATGACCAAGCTTTTCAATGACTGACCTGCACAATAGGAAGAAAATTTGAGTTCACCTTTTGTGTTTATAAAGCACATGCCATATGGCGCAAAAGATTTAAAGCAGAAACAACCTCTTTTTGCCATGGTTAAATGCCACAAAGATTTAAAGCTTAGGAACGACCTCTTTTACCATGGTTATATGTAAGATGCAATATACTGCTTCTTCAATCGTGTCCTGTATGGTGTACATTACAGATAAAGGCATTCCTATGACAAAATAAAATCAGGTAAAATAATGTGCAGGTTGTTGACACGAGGAAAACACATTTAGGTTAAAGGTGATGATATTTCCATTCATATTATATGCAAATAATAATAATAATAATAAAGTTGTAAATACTGACTTCCCACCATTGTATATGCAATTCTCTACTAATAGTAGATTAAATCAATTTTGAGGGTAAATTTCAATCTGAAAAGCATTTACTTTTTATCTACACCTTCAGTAAGGGTTCATGTGGGCCTTACATATGCCTATTTAACTTAACCAATTGCTTCTGTCTTTGCCTGCACATAGGTCCAGGATTAAATTCATCTTAGAGACTATAAATTATGGTATCATCTTTTGAAAATAAAAGGTAATCATAACAAGCAAAGGTCACCCAACAAAAAGATATACTATTGTCCAGCATATAGAATTGAAATTTATATACTACTGAATGCAACTTTAACATAATAAGGATAACCCAATTAGGAGTACACAGATCTATCTTTAACTATTTCCAATTAATGCAACCAAGAAGCAAGAAGAACCCTTCAACCTGACACTATTTCATACACAATTTAAATCAAGCATGGAAACCAGAAGCATCCACACTAGTACCTAGCATTCTAATTCCTTTACAGTAAATACCATTCCAAGAGTTAAGTCCAATTGAATTCATGTCGTAAAAAAATTTCATGTGCTAAATCTAAAAAACCATGATGGCCAAGGCGATGAAAAAAAAGGAAAGCATTGGTCCCTCCTCCCTTTAGTAGTTATTTCTTCTTCTATTTGGCCTGTGTCTAATTTCCTAACTCTACTAAAAAGTAATCATTCTCAAAGCAGTAATATATCACTACTGCTAGAATTGCCAATGGTGATGCAAGATCAATCAACTGTCAACACAAAGTGGGCCCATCCAAAGGAGCGAGAAATGCCTCTGAATTCAACCAACCAGAGTACCACCCACAGTGAATCTGTTCTGCCACCTGGACACCTACTCAACATCAGGGTGAGATTCAGACAACCTGACAGTAGACAGCAGGTCAGAATAAATTTGAGTAAGGTAGGGCAACCAAATGCGAAGATTTCTCCTTTTCCATTTGTGGATAAATGGATTAGCTGCATTAGATCATTAGAATGTTGTGTCTATAGTTAAAGACCAAGTTTTGGTATCACAATGTGACACCGGTAGATATTACTTACTATTTAGTGAACCTAAGAAAAACTAATACTAAGCATCCCCTAGAAATTTTTCGTGCTGAACAAAATGAAAAGAGAATTAATTTCACCACTTCCACTCCCATGTCTCTCCATTCCTGTGCATTTAACGGGCATTATACAAGCACCTTAACCTGTTTGAAGTACAGAGGTAAAGAATATGGAAAATTATATTACAAGTCCTCCAATAGGTGAGGTGACTATATGTTCCTTTGACCTTTACATATAGTGTAAATTGTCAAGCAGTGTCATGCCAGGTTCAAGCTAAAAGTTTTCAACATGAAAGGTCATAAAGTGCTGGACGATTACTGGAAAAAGAATCAGTACGAAACAAACCTTGACAACTTGTCGCCATTTCTACTGTAGGATGTCAAGAACACCGTAGGTATGCCCTCCTTAATTGCGTCATCAATAAAACTGCAAAAAAGAAAGACAAGAAAAACGTGTCAAGTTGATTGAGAAATAGGTTTATGAGATCAAAGCGGCAAAGTTTGTTAATTAAAAATTAAAAAAAAAACTATAAGTCTCTGCCCAGTGCTCATTGTCAAATACTAATCATCATCAAGCAAATAGTGAAATAGAGTTACAATGCCAGTCATAAATGTTAGGTATGTTTGTTTCAGTTAAAAATTACAAATTATTAGAATCAGCAAAAACTGATAGCAGTATAATACTATCAGTTAATCATCACTAGATTGAATAATAGAACAGTTCACAATAGTTTTAGATGGAAAAAAGCAACATTCTCAAATTCTTCAAGTAAGTGGGCCTTAGGATATATTTTTTATGCCGACTAAGTAATGGAAAGTGAAAAAAATAGAAAATACTTTCTAAGTCATGGTGAGAATGAAAAAAGAAAGTACTTGCTAGATTCTTCTCAAGACCATGTTTGGCTTGAGGAAAGTGATAATAAGAGGTTGAGATGGCAATTGATACAACATGCACATTTTTCATTCTTGATTTGAAGGTTTAAGGGATGAGCCGGAAGTATATTGCTTTTTCCAACATTGTCTCCACTTTCTTCTTAACTTTCAACAAAAAATCGAGAAAGTGAAATATCAAATAGGACAAGGTCGAGTGTCCATAAAAGCTAGAATTGATTCAACAATAGCTTGCAATTTACCTAAAATTATTGCTTCAGTTCATCTTTGCTGGACTGTATATTAAATCCTTAACTCAAGCCCTTATCAAATTTAAAACTAATTGATTGAAAATAGAAACTCAAATAAGTTTTAAACTTAGAACTGGGAATATAATTAATATTATATATGGACTCCTAGTTGCATACATACATATACACAATAGTTTTCTCATCTGCCTAAATATAGGGACCTTACAGAAAATAGTCCACTTCATAAAACTGCCACAGCCTCACACATCCTTTATCATAGATAAGCACGTTCTATGACCACTTGCCATTAGCTCATGTTTCAATGAAAGTGAACATTGTGACTCATAAATCAAAAAGAAAGCCATTATCCCAAAATTTTGGGGCCACTGATGTAGGACGTGTAACAGACAATTTCATGAAGGCTTGGGACAATCACAAGCTAAATGTGCATATATACATATTAATTTCCAAGAAGAAACGATCATATCTTCCAATCCAGAAAGTAGAAAATAGATTCTGACATATTATATATGTAAATCGCCTATTTTGACGAGACGAAGCTAACCAAATTGTCACATTTTTGAAATATCATCAGTATCACCAGTTATTAGCAGAAATCCGAAAATAATTAATATTTAGTTTATTTTTAGTAATAAAGTTAAGAGTCTATTTAGATTAGAAAATAAAATTAATTTTGATTTAATTATGATTGATTTGTTTCCTTTATTATAATGAGTCTTTTAGGTAGTTTTAATTGTTTCTATCTTTTAGGAATTTTTTTCTTATTAGGAGTAGGCTTTGTTTTTTTATTTAAGAAGAAGGATTGTAAACATCATGGATCAAATCTTTTTATCAATAAAATAAAATTCCTCTTTAATATTTTCTTAGTGGATTCAGAGATCGTTCTTTGTGGATTCAGAGAACAACCCTTGGTGGATTCTGATGTTTTTTTTTACTTCCGCGATGCGTTAGTCACATACACAAATCCTATTCTTTCATTCAGTTTTGCGTAGAGCATCCCCTCCAATAAGTTACACTATCATATCCTTACTTCCAACCAATTCATACTTACCAAGTAATGTTAGTTAGACTAACACTGCACACGCATCTCAACTTCAAGTATGACATCGTCTAAGATGGTTTAGAAGTCTATTTTACATGATTGTAACTTGACTTTTTCATGTGAAGTACTGAGGTTGAAATGGAAGGATGCCATTTTGATGCTATAGGTTGATGTGCTACTGGGGTGCTCAAAGTATTCACATCAACCTTCCAAGTGTTAAGAAGTCAAAAGATTAAAATATGTGGTCCCTAGGAAGTAGGACAAGTTTACACTTCATAGTTTACATGATTGTACTCCCCTTAAGCCAACAGTTCTAAAAAATCACATTTTCATCTAAGAAGAAGTACTACATCCTTACTTTTATGCATGATCCAGCAACCAACCTTTCAACTGTGACTATTTTATAGGAATATGATTTACAATAGTTAAGTTCACACTAAGGCACTCACTTCTCAACTCCCGGTCGCAAAGGTAAATTCCTTGATGCTGCAAACTCCTCCAAAGCTTTTTTCTGCGAACGAGTTATCAATCAATCAACATTTTAATCTGAAATACATCAATAATCACATGGAAGAAAACTATGCCCAACTCTAATACAACTAAAAATGATAATCTTAGTAGACAGAAGAAGGCAGTCAAATCACTAAGGGAAAAGCAGAAAATTAAAGCAGAAAATGATAAAATGCAAATGTCAATATGAATTTCTTTCTGAAGATAATATTGCACGAAGTGCAATAATAAGAAAAATGTACTTCATGACATAGAATCTATACGTCACAAATAATAAATAAACAATGAATAAAAACTTGATAACAAAGTGAAAACACTCACAAAAATATGATGAGGACTCAAAGGTTACTATTGCTTAATTCAAGGTTCTTCTGTTTATCCAATCATTTATACGCATACAGGAGGTAGTCTATTTCCATTTTTAATCCAGTAGTTTGCTTTAGAATCAATTTTGGTTCAAGGCTATGTACTAGTACGATCAAATATATTTGCTCATTAGAAGTGTACTTAGTCAAATAATTACCTTTTCCCGCAGGATGTTTTTCATGAATGTTTCTTTCTCATTAGTTGGCAATGAGGAAGGCCAACCAACCTGCACAAAGGCATTCATGTGAAAATAAGCATTAGAAAGATCGTAACTTTCCAAGACATCACATATATATCCTCTTTAAACCAAACAATTAATTATTTCAGAATATAATGCAAAAAGAATCATCAGATAACATGATTCTTAAAACTGCCATTGAGTAAGAAATGAGGAAAGATCAATATATGTTATCCTCGAGTAGAATAGTAACAATTATATCTGCACCTTGTGTGCGGGCATGTAAATGAATGAAACTAATATATAAACCAATGAGTCTAATCATCCAGTATAGGTTTCTGTAGGAAGACCTACCTGGTTAAAAAATAAGATGATCATCTTTTCTTCATCACCACTAGCCTTTCTGCAAAAAATAATCTGACTCATCCTCGGGTTATTGTAAAAATTTATCTTTCAGGGGACGAACATGTTACCAAGCATTGCTAAGACATTGTGAAGATACCTGTAGGTTCCATAATGTAAAACCCCAAGTTTAGTAATATAATTTCAAATTTGAACTCATCATCTGCAACATTTCTCGTTAGCTTTAAATACTTCCTCATGCCCTATGAGAAAGCATGAGGAAAAAGAAATTTAACATACCTTCTCAGATCTGCATAAATTGGTTCTGTCCAGTTTGCACAATCCAGCCCATGTTTCTGAAACGCTATCGTCAAGGAAACACAATTATCAATTGCAAACATACATCAACTTTTATTTATCCACATCAATGTGTTATGATGGTGGTTGTCAAATAAGCACTTCGATCAACATCTAAACTGATGGAATGTGGGAAAATAATGTAGATCAAGCAACATTAACCCTCTCCTTTACATGGATTTTAGGGAGAGGTTACTTCAATATTTAACCGAGGCAATCTATGGGACGGGATTATCCTACTCCCTGAAGATAAGCTTGAAACAGTTATTCTAGAGCAATCTGATTACACGCTGTTCAGCAAGTATTACCATCATGGTCGTGGCCACCAAGAACGTGGCGAATTCGGACAAGGCATTTACTTAAAATTTAGTCCAACTTGCCAAGTTAAATGACTACAAACATGCATGCTGCTCCTATTATCTTTGCTTGTCCTCATAATATCACATACGAACATTGGTTCAATACTTATTATTACTTAAACCTAACTAATTCTAACACAATTCTACGCATTCGAAAATGTTATTTTCGCAATCTTCAGCAAAAATTGATTGTTCAGAACGGTTAACATCGGGGAAAAAACAGTCTAATAGAAAAAAGATAGCAAATTTAGCACTAAATCAAACATACAAGAAATAGCCCGCACCTAAGTTGAAAGCTTGGCGATTTCCTGCACGGTGCACATCAGCGAGAACCCTAAAAAGAGCAGCTTTTTTGTCATCTCAAATACCATTTAAACAAAACTAAACTAAATTGGGGGAGAAGACAAAAATTAGGGTTAGAGAAATACTGACCCCTCAACTTCGAGAAGAATCGCGAGATCTTGAGATGGACTCGATTGATCGACATCGGGCGAAGAGCACGAAGGAGGATGAAGACGCGGCCGAGATTTGGGACTCTTGGATCGAGAACAGGAGAAATTTGGAGAGGAAAGAGAGGAGAAAGGAGGTGATGAGATGGCAGCGGAGGTAATTTGAGGCAGATGAGAGGGCAGAATGGGGATGGAGCGGGAGCCGAAGAGGGAGTAAGAAGCAGTGGCTTCCATTTCCTACTGCAAGAGCGCGTGGAGAAGCAGCGACTGCTCGATCGCGCATTTACGAAGAGGGCCGTGAGAAATGACCTTTATGCCCTCGACTGGGGTCTTGTCATTGGGCGCTAAAGTTGAAAGGCTCGTTCTGATATTTTGTTGCCACTGAGTGTTAGCCCATTGATTGCAAGATAAATGCTCGCAACAACATCTAGGGGTAAATAAGGGCCCAACTTGAATGGGTAGTGGTTAGAAAAAGCCCATGGGTACTTTGAGTTAAGAAGCTTATTCGGTTATTCCTACGACCCTACGAAATTTTATTTTGCCATATAACCTCTCTCATAATTTGTCATTTTGCGTATATGCCCGTAACAATTTTAGCCATACCATACCGTCTAGGGGTTTTGCCATATATATTAGACTACTAAATATTGTTTAATTTTGTACCAAACCTCCAAATCTCGGCACTAAATTAGGCCATCAATTCTTTAACCAAGTATAGGTAATTCTAAGCCTCATAAGATGAATTACATTAAGAATGTCGGGATTGTGTCTTTAATTCTTTGTATAACTTTATAAAAATTAGATAGGATTAGAGATTTATCATGATTAGAAGATTGGGTTTTATCATGATTAGGAGTTTGAATCCTATTCTAATTAGGACGTTAGGTTAGAAATGGGTTTTGGTTTTCCTATATATGTTCTTCTATTGTTGGAGGAAAAACCAAGCAGAAAAGAGAGAGCTAATATTCTTGTAATATAGGTTTAGCAGAAGGCGTAGCCTGATTTAAAAATATTATGCGAGAGGCGAGTGTTTCGTAGTTTTTGTTCGTATAAAGATTACATCATTGGGAGAGGGTTTCGCAGATTTTGTCTGTTCAAAAGATTGTAAGGAAAGAGCTTTGGAGAGAATATGAGAGTTGATTATGTATGTGAGGTTGAGAGACTGAAAGACGAGAGTTGAGTGGTTCCTCTTGTAATTCTCCCTAATACATAGTGGATTTCTCGTATTGTTGCCCGTGGATGTAGGTCGAAATTGGTTAACTGAACCATGTAAATCTCGTGTTCTTTCTTCTTAATTGTAATTGTTTTCTATCTTATTGATTGAAGGTTAGCTTCCGAGTTGCGGAGATCATAGTAGGCGGGGAAACTAAAATTCCCAACAAGTGGTATCAGAGCCATGATAATGGATCCGAGAGCGAGTTCGCAAGATAGACATCGTACAAAAATGAGGATCGACAGCATTATAAGAATCAAGATGAAGAAAAAGAAAAAAAAGGAAGGTCGAGTGGTGGCAAGAGTGGGCGACGACAAGAGCTATAACATAGGTGGTTTTTGGTTTGTTCGTTCGCATGCAAGAGTCGAAAAACTAGCAGCATGAGGAGATTCACGCGTGTGGGAAGAAAAGGAAATTTAGCTAGTGAGGTCCACATGAAAGAATTATGAGAAGCAGTTCATGTGATCTGATTGCCTAATTGCGGCTTGCTGATCTGATGTGGAGTTTTGTTTGGTGTTTGATGTTGTGAATGCACATCAAATGGTCTAGATAGTTTTGTCGATAGATTGATAAATCAGAGGTTGATTTCAGTGATCTAGGAGTTGATTCCGAAGTTTTAGAGTGCTCTGAACGTGATGGGAGGGTTTGATTTTTCAAATTTTGTTCAGATTGGCCAGAAAGTGCTGAAAGTTATAATGATGATGACGAGACAGATCTGATGGCAGATAGGGCAAACGAGTATGTGACAGATAAGATTGGCTAGAGAATCAGATGTGATTCTAGCAATAGAGTTGCCATCATATAATTATTCAAAATCATAATGGGAGTAGTAGCTGGTTGGTACGTAGACTCGAGGAGGACATTGCCAGATTAGGTGGAGCTTGCAAGCAGACACGACTGAGTAACACACATGCTGATAGAGATGGTGATATTGGACTTGAAGACAATGAGCGCTCATATTTGGTCCAAGTCAAGTGATGGAGGAGATGGAGGCATTTGGCTCGTAGTGTTAAGTAGGAGAGGTGCACTGATATGATTCGAGACAAGTGATGCAGGTGGAGTACGAGGACATCAAGTGGGGGAAGGCTACTATCAAGTTCAGTTTGGGAGGAGAAGCATGGTTGATTTAATTACTTCTAATGTTAGAGGTGGCGAAAATCTCGTGGTGCGCACAAGAGAGGTGGAGGCACCACAGCGAGACAGATAAAAGTGAGGGTCATAGGGGCATCCAGTTGGAGTGCATGTGCTTCAATTTAAAGTGCAAAAGAAATAGAAGACTTTAGTGGGAGAGGTAAAGTTTCAAGACGACGATGATATATCTTAAAGGGAGTTTGTGAATCAAATCCAATGTGGAGATTATTGGGATTGTGTCTTTGATTCTTTGTATAACTTCATAAAAATTAGATAGGATTAGAGATTTATCATGCTTAGAAGATTGGGTCTCATCATGCCTATTCTAATTAGGAAGTTAGGCTAGAGATAATGTTTTGGTTTCCCTATATATGTTCTTCTATTATTGGAGGAAAAACCAAGCAGGAGAGAGAGAGAGAGAGAGCTAATATTCTTGTAATGTAGGGGTTAGCAGAGGACATAATCTGATTCAAGAATATTGTGCGAAAGACGAGAGTTTCATAGTCTTTGTCCGTGTAAAAGATTACATCATTGTGAGAGGGTTTCGTAGTTTTTGTCCGTTCAAAAGATTGTAAGGAGAGGGCTTTGGAGACAATAGGAGAGTTGATTATGTATGTGAAGTTGAGAGATTGAGAGACGAGAGTTGAGTGGTTCCTCTTGTAATTCTCCCTGATACATAGTGAATTTCTCGTATTGTTGCCCGTGAATGTAGGTCGAAGTTGGTCGATCGATGTGGGTTAGCTTCCGAGTTGCGGAGATCATAGTAGACGGGGAGACTAAAATTCCCCAACAAATAACCCCTTGAACTAATAGAAAGACTTCATGTTTGAGAAAGAAAAGAGATTGAAGGAGAAAGAGGAGAGAGAAAAAACGGGTATGTGGATTATAAGTGGGAAAGAGAGATGTTTGGGGAAGAAGAGTACACAACCAGTATAGAATGGGCTATACTATTGATAGCACCCTTGTTATATCGGTCCACACAAAAAAATTTGTAAGGGTAACAAAAACTTTTAGAAACTATATGACACGATTAAGAAATTTTGGCTCAAAGAAGTTGGTGACTCAATTGACAAAAACCCTATCTTTTAACATCTCATCTACCATTTCACGGTAATGGGAAAAATAAAAGATTGGAGTCTTTATGATTTGAAAGGAGAGTGCAAAAGTGATAAAACGGAAAAAGCAAACTAAAAGATGAATATGAAATGCTTAACTAAAATGGTGGTGTAGGATTATCATTAGAAGTTACATTGTTGAAAAAAAATAACTATAAACATTAAAAAAAAAGATAGTATCACAATTAAATAATCATAGTACCCACTGTGAGTGATCAGCATGGTAAGAGGTTCTAATATGGCTCTCATGCTCTTGGGTCCGATTTCATATGGACTATTAAAAAAAATTTAATAATCTTAACGTTCAATTTCTTCATTTAGCTGTAGATTTTGTCCTTTTCCTCTTCAAACTTGACATTCTTCAATAACTTAAAACAAATAAGTATACAAAAACTCTAAATAAGTATACAAAAACAAATAATATTAACTCACTGACAGATTCTAAAAGCACCCATGTAATTACAATCTACTTCAAGGTTCACGGTTCACCTGTATAATTGCACCATACTTTAGGGTATCAAAATGCAATTAATCCTATCACGGAAGATTAAACTATCATATAAGTAAAACTACTAGAGGAATCAAGCTACCAAAGGACGAATGACCAACACTACACACTAAATAACAAAGTTTGACTTAGCACGTGCACTGTACCATTCTTCTAATTCTAAAACACAAATCAATTAATATGCGTACTTCAGCTTCAAACTTGCCATCCCAAATCCTTGTCAACGTTAACACATCTTACTATCGCTTAACTGAGAAATAAATAAAAACTCAATAGCAAACAAGTGTAGTTCAACGGCTGACGAAACAAAACTTTGCTGTAAAATTGATATAAATATTAATTAATAAGATTACACCAACTTCCGCATTTGAATAATCGCCGCCATTATATCTCTCCCAAGAGTCCGCAGTCAATTCTGCTGTCTCAATAGATTCTCACAAGACTTTGAAAAAAAGTTAGAGCTCAACCTCAGCAGATAACATATTTTTCGTAGATGGAGACGCGCATGCTTCTATTTCTCAACTTGCTCAACATCAAGCTGTATTTTTCAAATTTTATTTTGAGAAAGTAACTGTAAACTTATAGTTTCTCATGGACCCATTAATTGGATAGTATTAATTTTGACTGATTATTTCCATGCCTTAATTTGCTTCCTTTGGTCAATGTCTTGTGTTACAAAACTAAGAATAGGTGTCAATATTTTCATTGACTGACCAGAAACTATCTTCAACACCTTAGACCAAGAGCATATTTAATTAGAAAAATATATACATTGCAACATATAATTTCCAAATAGTGTTCAATGATAGTGCTTCATAATGTGACTGTTCTTTGGCGACAAAGAAGAAAAAGTAGCATCCAAGGAAGTATCTATATCCATATTCCTTTAGGATACAAATATGATTATTGAAATCTATATCCAATAGGATATGGTTATGAATATAGATATGTTATGAAATATCTAGACCTATATCTGAAATATCCAAAAATATGTTTGTTATACAGCTGAAATAGTTTCAATTGTTAGATTAATGGATTTTGATAGGTTCATTTTAATGATTAAGGTACCGTTTGGCAAGGGGTTAAGAGCGGAGAGTTAACTTCGTTAACCCATTAGGAGAGGCTAAAAATAATTTAGTTCCATTTGGATTAGAGTTAACTTGAAGGTTTAACTCTTTTGCATTTGGCAAATAAAGAAGGTTAAATAGGTCAATCCCTCTATTTTTTTTCAAAAGATAATTAATGTTAACTACATTAAAAGTAGGAAAATGTACTAATATTCAACTAGAGTTTGCATTCACCTGAATTATGAAAATATTGACATTTCTACATTATTGATTGTTGGACGACAAAGAAAAACAATCAATTTAAATCACAAAAAATTAATAAAGTGTACATTGGCAATTTGCTAATCAAACATACCTTAGATTTATATAGGAATTTTTTAAACAAGACGCAACAGTTTGATAACAAGCTTGATTTATTGTTTTCCTTTTCATGAATTTCCATAAACAAGAGCATGTGCAGTACTAGTTACTTAGAACTTAACTAATCATATAATATTTCACACGGATTCATCATTTCCATTTTCTTATATGCTTACTGTTGATGCGTTTGAGAAGTGCCTTTGTTGGCATATTACTGTGGATAAGGGTGTCCAAAAAGCCCACGGTCCAGACCCGGAAACCCGGGCCAAACCCGGGTCCAAGCCCGGGTCAGCGCAAACTCGCCCGGTCCGATCCGGGCCCGGGCAACAACGGTCACCCTGGGGTGACCGTTGTAAAAAAAACCGGGCAGCCCGGCTCGGCCCGGCGTCAACGGTCATAATTTGTGACTGTTGGCGGAATTTGGCCGGGCCGGGCCGGGCAATGGTCACAAATTTGGTCGGGCCGGCCCGGGTTGGCCCGATCATTTCTGATCGTGTATGCCGGGCTGGACCGGCCAAACGGCCATATTTGGCCATTTGACCGTTTGCCCCTTAAACGGTCAAAAAACGGCTAGAATATGAGGGTTTTTTGGTTATTTGCCTAGGGGGCTGCCTCTATAAATAGAGGAGGGGTTTCACTTTATTTCCTCACAACAAAACTCATCTATTTCTCTCTAATACTCTCTTATACAATCTTATACTCTCTTATATTATCTTATATTCTCTTATATTTTCTAATACTTCCATCAAATGACTTCTGGATCTGATTATGAAGAGCAAAATCTATCTCCTACCGATCCAGAGATGAGTCCTCCTACACCAACTCCTCCTCCTACCGGTGTTAATCCTGAATCTGGTGGCGACGAATCTACTGCACCAAGAGCTCCTAAAAGACCAAGATCCGATGTGTGGAATTTTTTTGAGAAGATAGATGTCACCAAGGATGAACACGATAGGATCATCTCTCAGAAGGCAAAATGTACGTTGTGCGGCCAGGTTTTCCAAGCTCATCATAAGAGCGGCACCAACCATCTCAAACGCCATATAGAAAAACACAACAAAGGGCAGAATCTTCAAGGTGATATCCGACAGTCTATAATTTCCCAATCCTCCTCTTCTGGTATCCTCGGTAGTTGGAATTATAACGCTGTCCGAGCTAGGAAATGCGTAATCAGGTTTATTATTCTTAAAAACCTGCCTTTTAAATTAGTAGAAGATGATGAATTTGAAGATTTGTTTAGAGATGGTTTTTATCCCGCATTTACAAAATTTTCTCGTCAAACCTGTCAACGTGATATTTTAAAATATTATCAGGAGGAACACAGAAAAATAATTTCTTATTTTAAAAATTTAAACTATAAATTTTCTTTAACTTCTGATATTTGGACATCTAGAGTGCAAACTGGTTATTTATGTATCACAACACACTGTATTGATGAAAATTGGCAAATGTTTAAAAGAGTTGTTTCTTTTATTGCAATTAAAGAGCCACACACTGGTATTAATATTACAAATTTAATAATTGAAGAACTTATAAAACTAGAAATTGATCAAAGAATATTTTCTCTTTCACTAGATAATGCAAGTAATAACAATATAGCTGTTAATTTATTAAAACAACTCTGTCATTGTCATATCATGGTGACTTTTTTCATGTTAGATGTATCTGCTATATTTTAAATTTAATTATTCAAAGTGCATTTTCTAAAATTAAACCCATGATAGAAAGGTTAGAACAGTTGCTAATATGCATAATGCTTCTGAAATGAAAATTAAAAGATAGAAATAATATTGTAAAAGAAAAAATTATAAGCCTAGACTAATTCCAAAATATGTTAATCATAGGTGGAATTCTACATATGCAATGTTAAGTGTAGCAATAGAATATAAAAAAATTATAAATGATTTTATAAATTTTTATGCTTCTAGTTCTAGCTCTGGCAGCACTTATGGATTAAATGAAGATGAATGGACAATTATATGTAAATTAAATAAGATGTTATAAGTTTTTTATGATGCTACTATGTTATTATCTGGTTGTTATTATCCAACTATTACTTTAGCTGCTTTACAAATTTTAAATATTTAAATTTTTTGCCAAATATCGTATGGATGATATTTTTGGAAATATAATTTTTCAAATGGAGAGCAAATTTAATAAGTATTTTAGGCATATTCCTCTCATATTTTTGGTTTAGGGGTTCTTATTGATCTATGTTTGAAGGATATTGGTCTTCGAAGTTTGTTATAGTCATTGTATGGTGGATAAATTATAGACTTAGATGATGGTTTCACCCTTACTGCTACTTCTCATCATTTATCTATTAGAAATTATTTTTAAATATTATATGATGAGTATGCAGCTAGACATGGTGTAACTGCACAACAGTCTACAGCTTCAGCGCCTTCTGTTGGCGTCTTTGTTTTGATGATATTTAAAAAATAATTTACCACTAATGTTGTTTGTCTAGTGTTTGTGTTTATCTATTTATTATAGTCAAACAATATGTTGGAAGATGGATGAAATTACGCATTCACGATCATATCCAATGGAGGTTGGCGGAATTGTGGAGTGAAGCCTACGCAATTCAAAGTTAAAGATTCAAGTTCAAGCTTCATCCTCAAGTGTACCAAGATAGAGCTTCGTTGAAGATCACAAGCTTGGGTAAATTTAGTTTTAGGTTTTATATTATGTGTGTTAGTACTTTAAGCTCAATCATATACACACATACACGCTTTGGTTTTGTATATATATAGTTATATATATACATATATGTTTTGGTTTGATAGTTTTCAAGTTTTAATATGAAAACAATTGAATATAATTAGAAAACATATTTTTGTTTCATACTTATATGCATATATATGATTTCATCAATATCAATTTTATTTAATTCAATGAAATCATATTTACTTTTGAAATGTTTGCACAATATGCAATTTTGTGAAAATATTATTTTCTTGGTTTATGGACTTAATAACAATCATATACATCTTTTATTAAGTCTATATAATCATTTTATAATGTTTCAAAATATGGTTAAGCTAAAATGTCAAAACTCATGTGTTTACATTTTCATGTTTTGGATAATTTTGCAAAATGATGATATTTTCATTTGAGAGGTCCTTTTTGAAAACCAGTTGTTGTAGCATGTTTATTATTATGTCAACAATCATTTCCCAAAGTTTTATATTTTTTGGAATTTATTTGATATTTTAAACAGGGTTTTAAAATCAGAAAATAACTTTCAAAACCTGAAATTCATGTGTCAGCTTGCGGTCGACCGCCACGGTCGACCACCTTGAGTCCAGAGACTCAATATGTATTTTGGCGGCTCGCGGTCGACCGTGACGGTCGACAGGATAAAGTCCAGAGAGTTTTGCGGTCGACCGCCACGGTCGACCGGCTAATGTCCAGAGCCCAACCCTTGCCTTTCTGCTGCTCGCGGTCGACTACGCAAATCTCACGGTCGACCGCCGATCGCCCGACGGCTATATTTTGGTACAAAATCAGATTTTTGATTCTTTTGGGTTTTTGGTCTTTTGTTTGGGGTTTTGGCTGGAACCTTCTCTTCCTATAAATACCCTTCTGCCTTCAACTCTCAAACCAACAAAAAGAAAAGTTTAAACAAGTTTTTAAAGGGTGTTTAAGTGTGTTTAAATTTGGTTTAAAGCTTGTTTGGTTTGTGAAGAAGTTTTTACAAGTGGAGGAGATCATCTACATTGTTTGGGCTTTATTTTAATCTATCTCTCCATTTTGTTTTTCAGAGAAGAATTTCTAAACTCATATCTAGCTTTACATTTGCATATTTGTTTGATTATCATTCTTTAAAGCTAGTTTTCATACTGAGTTTAGATTTGATAAATCTTATTGTTACACACACCCACATTGAGCTTATTGTATTTTCATACATAGTATATTGGGATTGGTGAGAGTTGTAATATTGAGTATGAGCCTACATTGAGTTCTCATCTGTTATAGAGAACAAATTTGTTGTATTCGTGCCTAATTGTGAGTGTGATCTCGTGGAGATCAATTGTGTAAGTTGTGAAGTTTTCGGTTAGCTAGAAAACCGTATTGTGTGGTGTAAACGTTATTCGGGTGAGCATGAAAAACTCGTTTATGATAGTGGATTTCTCCCCGGGAGTTGGAGCAGAGACATAGGACGGAAGGTCTGAACTCCGTGATCATATTGTGTATTTGCATTGTTTATATTGCCCTATCATAATTGAATCTTTAGTTTAGATTGTTTATCCTTGTGTTATTTATATATCCTTGCATATATTTTACCATATAGGATATATCTTTTTGTTCATATTGCATATTCTTGCTCATAACATAATGTATATCTATCTTATAAGAATAATTTATTAATAAGTTTTAATTGGTATAAACTCGGATTAGATTTGCATAAGACCCTAATCACCCGCCCTCTAAGGTCTAACACCTTCGGCTTCGAGCACAGGTCGAGGTAAAAGTATAAGTTTTGATAGGTATGCAATGGTAGCTGAACTAACTGGTGGATCTGGAATTGGTTCAGGATTAGAGGTTTCTGAATTAGATGAATATTTTTCTGCTTCCTTAGTTAAATGTCAAGGAAATGCTTTAGATATTTTGCAATGGTGGAGAGTATATGGATCAGTTTCATATCCTATACTTTCCATCATGGTTCGTGACTTACTATCAGTGCAGGTTTCGACGGTAGCTTCGGAATCCGCCTTCAGTACAGCAGGACATTTGATCGACGACCACAGGACATGCTTAGATCTGTATACTGTACAAGCGGTGATGTGCTTACAAGATTGGTGGAGGTACGAGAAGCGAACACAGACATCAATCGGATTGCTATAATTGAAGATAATTTTGAAGAGTTGGGACTAGCAGATAGATATAAAGATTAGATAATATTCACCAAATTGTAATTTTTATTTCTTAGTTTTAAATTTGTAATGAATTATTTCGGAAAAAGTTACAAATGATAGTGATATGGATGAGTAGGTGCCAACCTAGTTGGGATTTACTCATCTATTGTGATACGACGAATTTCGAAATAAATTTATACTTATAAATAATTTACTGATTATTAATAAAGAAATTATTTTTATCATCTTTTATTTTTATATTTTTTGTACTTGTAATTTATGTCATTTCAAGTTATTAAAAAAATTTATGTCATTTTCTGTAACTTTTATGTATATTTTATGATTTATTATTTTTTTAAAATTAAAAAAAATAAAAATAAAAAAAACCGGACCGGTTCGGGCATGTGCCCGGGTCCGGGCTTCGGTTTGGCCCGACTCGGGCCCGGTTTCCCGGGCCGGACCTGGCCGGACCGGCTCGGATGGACACCCCTAACTGTGGATATATGTCAAAGTACGTTACTCTCTCTGCCCAGCAGGAAATTAAGGAGGCGGACTAAATTTGCTCTGCCTCCCCAGGCGTAGTGGTTAGCCCGTCTTATGACAGGTAAACGAGGACTTAACCCTCCTGCCCGCTTTCTTTAATCCAAGTAAAAATTTTTAGTGTTTGGAAGGTTAAGGAGATGTTAAACACTCTTCATCCCTCATTTAACATGTTGCTAAACGGAGTCTTAAGAGATCCAATTTTATATTTTTCAGATATAACATACACATTAATGAACTCTCTTATATCATATGCACTATATTTTTTTAAATATTATATGGGTTTTTTCTTTCTCATTTCTGTTTAGTATCCACATGTGTATACACTTATATGTTTATCCGTATTCATATTTAATTTTAGTGGATATAGATATAAATTTTTCTTATCGAGGTCATCCATATATATATTCACATTCATATCTGCGATTGATAAACATATACAAATATGATAAATATCATATCCAATACGTATCCAATCCTTTTGCACCCTTACTCTTTTCTTATTTTTAGGGGGACGCAAGGAAGAGCGGATCTTAACTTTTTTTCGTAAATAAAAGACTGTTCTATATTGGATATAGTTACTTTTGGTTCATTTTTAGTGACTTGAGAACTTTATTTTAAACCAAAATGCAGGAATGCCTTTTTTATTAAAAACAAATAATGAAACATATAAATGGTTCGGGTTAATTAGTAAGCCCAAAAGCGAAGCAATTAGATCTAATAACCCACTGCATAAAGTTCTCTACGCAAAATTTTGAATGAATGCAAGTTCTGCATCATTTCTATGATTACGTAATAAGTAGAAGTGTAGAACTAGCATTTTTTTAACGAGCGCTCTGGGACACTTGTTAAGAGTTATTAATTAGGCTCTCAGTCACTGTACTAGTCATGGTATGCATATATTCAAAGCATTAAAAAGCTCATGCATTTTATTTATTATTACTAGTTTTAGGCATGTGTATTGCGTGTGGTTAAATATTATGATTATTTATTTTTAGTTTATTTCCTTACTAAAATTTATCCATCGATTTTAATTTGATAGTTTTTGTTCACTTATGTCTCTAAATTTTAATATTGTGATTATTTATCTTCTTTAATGTTTGTTTGAATGAGCTACACCTAATTTAAAGTTCCATGTTGATAATGGAAGTGTTACGAAACCAATGTGAAGCTAATTTGAATATTCATGCTGTTTAGACCGACATCAAACGAAGCTTTACCTAAGGAAGTATAGTGTTGTAAAAATAAAAAATAATTGAAAAAAATAGCATTACAAAACGAAGAGGAAGCCAATAATCCTAGACGATTGATTAGAAGTGGCTAAAATGGCACAAAAAAGAATATGGATTTTATTCCTAACCATTGATAGACTTCATTAGAAACCATAAACTAATGCTAACTCTAGTATAATTTTATATAATAAAAACATTCACAAAATAAGTATATAAAATACTAAAAAATCATGAAAATTTCTTTCAAATATTCCTAATTTTACTCAAAAAATCAGGCTACTCTATAAAATATTCAAAAAATTATCTTTTAATCTTTCAGTTTCATTTTTAATTGAGTCGATATCAATCCTTCTTATGTTTTATCTTTTTCTAACATAATTCTGGAGTAGTGTCTTCATCATCTATGTTGATTGTGATATCAAGCTAGACCTGGATTTCTCATGTTATTATCTTTCTCTGGGCTCATTCATCTTTTATCTTCTCATCGAACTTCATAAGTAATTTGAATGCCTTTTTGCTATTCGATGCAAACTTATAGAAATACAAACTTTGATTATTTTTCTATTTCATTGAGATAAATATTAATTTCATATATATGATAATTTTCTATGTTTCTAATTTATCACTTAAGTTAAGTTAGGATTGACCTCTTTGAAAATACCCTAATACCACTAGGAAAGAACCCTAGAGAGGGAGGGGGGTGAATAGGGTTTATGCTACTCTAATCCGATTTAATATCAATTAAAAATTTATTAACAACTATCCTAGCAAATAAGATATGCAATGAGATATATGCAAGGATAAACAATATAAACAAGGGTAAACAAATAGTGTAAACAATATAGTGGACAAACTAAATAATGAGACAATGACGATATGAACAATGAGCACAAGTATAAATGAACGCCAATGCAAACTCAAACACAATCAAATGATCACGGAGTTCAGACCTTCCGTCCTACGTCTCCGCTCCCCACTCCCGGGGAGAAATCCACTACACAACCGGGTTTGACGATATGAACAATGAGCACAAGTATAAATGAACGCCAATGCAAACTCAAACACAATCAAATGATCACGGAGTTCAGACCTTCCGTCCTACGTCTCGGCTCCCCACTCCCGGGGAGAAATCCACTACACAACCGGGTTTTTAACGCTCACCCGAATAACGTTTTACACCTCACAACTCGGTTTTCTAGCTCACAAAAAACTTTACAATCACTCACAATGTAACTACACTAACTACCACCTCAAGTGTTTGTCTCTAGCTCGTGTCTTCCTCAAGTGTTAGGAATTACAACCTCTCTTAGGCATTACCACCTACCTCACTCCTCTTGGGACGACCACGTCTCTCACTACACACTCCTCTTGGTGTACTAGTGTATTACAAAGTGATTTTCACAAATTAAGGCACTCAACAAATGATTGTTCCCTAAACAAGGTGAGAACTCAATTAAGCACAACTCAAAGTTATAATCTCTCATAGCCCCAATTATACTATGTATGAAATACTATAAGCTCAAGTGGGTGTGTGTAACAATGAGATTTAATAAAACAAAATAAAACTAAACTCAATATAGAGTCTAGCTTATGGAAATGAAAATCAAACATATAAAATAGCTAGAGTGAGTTTAGAAAACTTCTCTAGATGACAAGAGAGAGAAGGAGAAGAGTTGAATGCTCAAACACCAATAGATGATCTCCCCAAGCTCTTGTGAAAGTTTCTTCACAAACAAACTCTTAAACAAACTTAAACACCCTTAAACTTGTTTTAAACAATTCTCTTAAGTTTAATAAAACAACTAGATTGAGTTTAGAAAACTTCTCTAGATGACAAGAGAGAGAAGGAGAAGAGTTGAATGCTCAAACACCAATAGATGATCTCCCCAAGCTCTTGTGAAAGTTTCTTCACAAACAAACTTAAAACAAAACTTAAACACCCTTAAACTTGTTTTAAACAATTCTCTTAAGTTTAATAAAATAGAGGGTATGTTGGGGTATTTATAGGAACCCCAAAGCCAAGAGAAACCAAGACAAAAAGACAAAAAACCCAAATCTATAACAGGTTAAAAAACTAGCTGTTACAGCATCAGTCGACTGACGGTTTTTATCAGTCGACTGATGAGCTGAACGTTAGAGGTATTTTCCAGCTCATCAGTCAACTGACGGACCTTATCAGTCGACTGATGACCTCATCAGTCGATTGGTCAGTCGAACAAAATAAAACAAATCAAAAACTTTTTATTATTCCAAGCGTTTTCTTCAGTCGATTGAACATATTCATCAGTCGACTGATAACACTGTATCAGCCTGATTTGAATAGTAAAACTAATTTTTAAAGTACCTTTAAAAATAGTAAATAAATTCAGAAAAATGTAAAACTTTGGAAAATGATTATAAACATGATAGTATACATGTTATAAAAATTGGTTTTCAAAAAACACCTCCCAAAAGAGAAATCTCTTCATTTTATAAAATAGTCCAAAACATGTAAATGAAAAACACTTGTTTTTGATATTGGACATAAACCATGTTTTGAAACTTTATAAACTGATTTTATAAACTTAATAAAAGATGTATGTTATGATTGTTAAGTCTATAAACTAATAACTCAATATTATGCAAAAATGAGGTTTTGCGCAATATGCATTTAACAAATATGAAACATGTATATATATGTAAACAATAATATAGGTTACATATTTATATAAACTTGTAAACTATAAAACCAAAACTTGTGTATATATACATAACTATATATATACATAGAAACCAAATAAAATGTGTGTGTATATAATATTGAGCTTAGAGTACTTAACACACATAATATAAAACCTAAACTAAATTACCCAAGCTTGTGATCTTCAACGAAGCTCTATCTTGGTACACTTGTTGATGAAGCTTGAACTTGGATCTTCAACTTGAATTACAATGCTCCAACCACTATTCCGTCAACCTCCATTGGATATGATTGTGAATGCTCGAATCCATCCATCCTCCAACATATTGTTTGCCTAGAATAAATATAAAACACAAACACTAGAAAAACAACATTAGATGTAAATTGTTTGTAAATCATCATCAAAACAAAAGGACCCAACACACTCCGAGACAGTGGTATAGACGATTTGATGGGTTCATGATCAGTCATTCATACATTAGGAGCCAGTTTGATCCTTGCGTGTACTATCACAAGTTGTATGGAGGTGCGTACATTTACTTATTGTTTTATGTCGATGACATGTTGATTGCTTTTATTTCCAGATCTTCCATAGATAGATTGAAGATTCAGCTTTCGAGCGAGTATGAGATGAAGGATTTTGGTGAAACGAAGCGCATTTTGGATATGGAGATCGACCGAGACAGAGATAAGGGCATAATTAGTTTGACACAAGTGGCTTATTCGAAGAAGGTTTTACAACGATTCAATGTGAGCATGGAGATGAAGCCAGTCAGTGTACCTTTAGGAGCCTATTTGAAAATTTTACCTGACCTTTCACTGAAGACAGTTGAAGATAGAGAGTTAATATCGAAGACTCCATATGCGAGTGCAGTGGGAAGCTTGATATACGCCATGGTTTGTACAAGGCTACATTTGTCACAGACAGTTAGCATGGTTTCACGATACATGTACGACCCGAGTCCGGTTTATTGGAATACCGTGAGGTGGATTTTGAGGTACATTCGAGGTACTCTCAACATTGATTTGGTGTTTGAGTGGGACACTAGTGGTGGACAACTATGTATTGGATACGTAGATTCGAACTATGCTGAAGATTTGGATAAACATCGATTGACGATGGGATATGTGTTTACTTTGACTCGTGCGCCTGTGTGTTGGAGATGCACCTTATAGTCTACAGTGACTTTGTCAACGATGGAGGTAGAGTATATGGCGATTACAGAGGCTGTTAAGGAGATGATTTGGCTTCAAGAACTTTTGGAGGATCTTGGTGTTTCGCAACAATCCGTCACTATTCATTATGATAGCATGAGTGCTATCTATTTGGCGAAGAATCAGGTTTTCCATGCGCAGACAAAGCACATTGACATTCGTTATCACTTCGTCAGGGATGTTCTTGAAGATGGGGATGTGAAGCTCGTGAAGGTCCACACAAAAGACAATCCAGCAGATATGCTCACAAAGGTGGTCCCGAGCAACAAGTTTGATCATTGGAGAAACTTGTTGCGGATTTGTGCTTGTTGAGACCTTTCGAGGCCATTTGGATGAACTACGAGTGACTTAATCCCTTGGGAGAGGGGGTACGTAGGCAACCACATTGGTGTAGCCGGATTTGGAGAGACGACATATTGGTGCTCTTGTTGGTATTAGCTCAGTTTTGGGAATACTTCGTCGAGGTGGAGAATTATTGGATAGCAGGTTATTAGGCCAAACATGATTCCTAGTCTGTTTTGGTTTTAATTTTAAAATTATTGGATTTTTAGTCTATTTTGGTTTTAGGGTTTCTATATATAGAATGTTTTAGAAGAGATTTGTAAAGAGTTTGTTTTGAGCACTTTGAGAGGGAGGTTTCTGAGAGGTGAGTTGAGATCTTTTGGTGAGGGTTATTTTGAGTGCTTAAAAGTTGTAACCTATTATTTTTCTCATCCATATAGTAAAAACTCCTAATCCTCTCCTCGTAGACGTAGGCAGTTTGCCGAACCTCGTAAATCTTTGTGTTTGTGATTGGTTTGTGTCGTTCTTTTATGAATTACACTTGTTGGTTGTTCTTCTCTCTTATTCGCCGACTCGTGTGGGTGTTTGGTTCGTGAGCACGCTTCCGCCAACTCGTAACAATGTTTATTCTATGAAGAAGGGACATTACTTAACTTTGATTATAAGTTATCGGAGATTTTGCGATATTTGTCATTTGGACACTTATTATTAACATTTATATCCACCTTCTTGTTACAGCCTTTACAAGTGTAAAGCCACGACTCAAGTCTATTATGAATGATAGTTATCTTTGCCTTAAATGTGTAATAGCATATTTGTATATTGGTAAATTGTAATTAGGTTTAATTTTGTGAATTATAGAGTAGGTTTTTAAAGATCATACGTCTTTTGAATGTTGTGATGCCTGCATAATAGCACTAAGTTAAAATTCTGTTGCATTTGTAAAAAGCCTTGATGAAGATGCTTTTCTCTTGACAGTCTATTCTGAATGAGTCCTGCATATTAACTTTAAAGTATAATATTTTTTCTTTGTTGTGTTATACTAATGTTTGCTTGATTTACTTATCATTCTCTTATTTCTTTAGTTAGTTGTATCTTTGGGTTGATATATATATTTGCTGCAATTTGTGATGATGTGCATATCTCCCATATTAATTTAAGATGGGTATAAGGTGAATTTTATATTTAATTAGTGGCTTTTAGTAAGAATATTTATAGTAAAATATGTTACCTTCATATTTAGAGATAATGAAATCCGATAATGCTATTATAGGCGTATCTTTGATCGTGTCTTAAAGAATTGATCCTTTTTTCGTAGCCACGTTCCCAAATAAAGTTACACATAATTCACTATATAGTAAAAAGAAAAAATATCGATTTTAATTTTTTTTTCCTTAAGCTGTGATAAGAAAGTATCATGTGCATACATTTTGTCCATTATAGTAATTTCCCACATTTTGTCTGGCTTGTTAAGTAAGTATCATGTGTATACTTTTTATCAATTATAGTAATTTTCCTCCTCTTGTGTGATTTGATATATCTCGTGATATAGTTGATCAACGGCTTCACGTTAGTTGCTATTGTAAGATCTATGTATGTAATTTTTATAATAAGTTTATGATTCCTTTAGTATTTGAAGAATAAAACATAAAATTTTATAAGTACTTACTAATATTTCTTATATCTTCTATAAAAAAATACTTCTTTGATTGGAACAAAGTTGTTTAATATGTTCTCTAATGGGAAATCAGTTGGTGCTTCTTTGATAGATATGTCTCTTGTTAATATCAATTCAAGCGACTCATGTAAGTTTTTAAATTTTGGGTTTATTTCCTTTACTTTTTTTATTTTAAATTAAAATATCTAGATACTTTTGAAGGATATCTCTGAAATTTCAACAACTTCTCCAAACATAACTCATTGTATTTTTTTACCCTGTGAATATTATTAACATCAAAGAATAATTTTTATAAAATATAATCAATTAATGCTAAGCTATTATATTATAGCCTATTATTAGTTTTAAATGATTTAGTCTTCTACCAATTCATGTTAATTCTGTATTTTTTATATTACAACTTACGAGTAAAATTATATACAATTACTTTTATTTAGATAGTGGTATTAAATTTTTAATCTATCAATATATTTTTTAATTTTAGGGTTTTGTAATTTTGAACTTTTGATGGTGTTTGCATATTTTTAAAATTTTAAGGGTGTTAATTTCAAATTTTAAATTTCTAGGGGCTACTACTAATTTCTAGATTTTATGTTTGTTGTTTTAAGTTTTGAAAAATCAGGATGTAATTTTAAAATGTTGAGGGTGTTTTGTATAGTTTTTGAAACCTTTTAGGCTTTTGACAATAATTCATGTATTAGTATGCTAGCAACTTATTATTTCTTTACCTTTTTATGATCATTTAAACTCATTGGTGTTTGGATGGTATTATCTTTCTCTATCATCCCCGATGCTTAATTGATATGGCAAAGAGCTTTTTTTACGGTGAGGAAAGGGGGATCCATGTATTAAGCTTGATGGTAATCTCTTGAATTCATCTATATTATTTGCAAGTGTTGAGGATAGTTTCTATAATTTAAACTTTTGAGAGTATTTTTACAAAATTTGAAACGCTGAGGATGTTAATTGCAAATTTTAAATTCTTCATAAAATGTTGTTAATTTCTAGGTTTCATGTTTATTATTTTAAGTTTTGATATGTAAGGATGTTTTGTGTAATTTTGAACATTTGAGGGTACTTTGTGCAATTGTTATTGTAATATTTCATGTATTTTATTAATATTTTTTAAATTATTGAGCTATAAGTAATTCATGTGTAATTAAGATAGGATATATTTATGACTATTATAGATTAAGATTTAAATAAAATATTTAAAAAAGTGAAGGGTAAAATTGACTAAGGAAAACTTTTTCCGAACCCGTGCTTTTAAAGGGAGTATGATATGATATCTTTCTAAAACCTAGAATAGTAAAATGATTGAGATGCTCATTAATGGCTCTTAACAAATACTAGCAAAACATTTAAAATTTGGGGCAAGAGAAGTATTATTTACAGGAATAAATACAATACTTCTTAGTTTTCTTAATTTCGAATAAAGCCATATTGCTTTTAAAATACTGTTTTTTCGCAACTAAGCTAAATAATTATTCATAAATACTATCTTCGTTGGGGAATATTTGAAAATCTATATCTATTATTAAAAACTCTTACCCTTGAAAACGTCACTTGGCAAAAATGACACATGACAAGCCTCTTTTTTGAAAACGCCACATGGCAACACCACTTTTTTGAAGTTTTATGTTAACCAATTACTTGTTCTAATTAACTTAGAATCACCCTTCACTCTAATTATTTCACTCACATCGTTGTTCCCCCTTTCTTTAATTCCTAACATAGCCATTCACCCACCTCCTCACCTCTTTTTTATTTCTTCAGCTCTATTTATTTCTATTACTAGAAACTCTTACCCTTGAAAACGGCACTTGGAAAAAATGTCACATGGCAAGCCTGTTTTTTAAAAACGCCACATGACAACACCTTTTTTTTGAAGTTTTATGTTAACCGGTTATTTGTTCTAATTAACTTAGAATCCCCCCCTCACTCTAGTTATTTCACCCACATCGTTGTTCCCCCTTTCTTCAATTCCCAACATAGCCATTCACCCACCTCCTCACCCTCTTTTTATTTCTTCAGCTCTAATTATTTTACCCACCTCACACTGGTATTTTCCTCTCTTTTCTTCAATTCCTAATTCCCAAGACTAGTATGTGTGTCCTTCGATCTCAGAAATCATCTACAACTCCCAAAATCGTCTCTTCATCTCCGTCAACCACCACATCCGTCGAATTGTGATTGTGATCAGAATATAGACTAATGCAGCTGTACATGCATCTGTTCCTTCTTTATTGTTCTTGAGAATCTTCAAAGCGACAGTTCATCTTCTCTTGGGAAACAACATATTTTGGGTCCTGTAGTAGCACTCTTCTTTCTTTTTCAAAGCGACATTTCATCTTCTCTTGGGAAACAACATTCATTTTATTTCTCACCCTCCCCTCCAAAATCCTGATTTCTCCTCCTCACTCTCTAAAAACTCTATCTTTATCCTCTTCATAACTAGCACAATTCTCCTTCTCTCACCCGCCGCTCTAGACGGGAGGAGGGGTGCCCCGTGCGACCGTGCCTCATCAGCCGGAGGTAATCTCTTTTAACCTTCTCTACATTAATGTTCAATTAAGACCATTCTAGGTGTTATTTCTAATAATCTTACGTAATTTATTATGTATTTTAGGAAGAGTTGGGGTTTCTAGGCTACAGTCTATTTTATTAATTCGATGTAAGGTTTCGTTTTGTTAATTTTGATATTACGTGTTAGATTCTTCAAATCAATTTTTTCCTTTTTTTGGATTGAGTTATTCATTGAGCTGTTGTTCATTATGATAACATTGTAATGAGTGACAGTCTCATCATATGATGTTGTTACTATTAATTTCTCTACTTGAAGTTATTAACTTCTTATAAATTAGCCTAATTTTACTTTGATCGATCCCTTCGACCTCCTCAAATTCTCTCAACCTACAGCCCTACCTCAAGTGCTCGAAACCTAGAGGCTGGAGAGAACCTGATTCATGATCCTCAGTGGCAGTGTAGGTAGGAGCATCAACAGCAGTGGCACCCTCCGACTTCTCTATACCACCGACCTGCTCTATTTTTTTATTAGGTAATGTCAGAAGTTTAAAGGCTCAATTTATTATTTAAATTTTGCTAATTTGGACTATTTTTTCCACTGTGGATTTAAATATCAGATTTTCAACATTGGGTACTTGCTTAGTAATTATGTATGACTAGGAATTCGTTGCATTATTCTTCATGAAATTCTTAACATTTTGTGGGAATTTCTAGGATTTGAGCTTACCATTTGTGATTCAGATTTATGTAGGATTGAGAGATGTCACAGTATATGATGCAACCAGTGAGGATGCAGTCAGTGTATATAAGCATATAATTTCTTAGATGTATTTACTTATTTTAGCAGTTTTGAAGTTCTCACTTTTGTGATTTATATTTTCTTGGACATTTGAATTTTAGGTTATTTTCCAAAAAACCTTTGGACATTAACAAAATCCAAAAAGTGTATGAATTCCTTAAATGTGGATATTAAGCTATTCTAATTATATTTACCAATAATTTTTTTGCTTATCTATTGACAAGTTTAAATGTGTTGATAGAAAAAAAAGTGTAGTTACATTTGATGCAAAATTCTACCTTATTGTGAGTGTGAGTTTCTTTGTTACACTATTTGTATACTAATTTCATAATACTTGTAGTTTGCAATAAATTTATGAAATGTTGGGATAAGTGGGAATAAAAAGCAGAGTATGTGACAATGTTGTCGCACAATATGAACTCTTCCATTGCTCGATTTAGGCATATATACATTGCTGATTCATGCTTATTTTCATGGTGACGTGTTTTTAGAATTAGTCATACATATACACTTTGGATTGAAGCATATGACCATGATTATTTATTAAAATTTAGTTTCTGGTTTGGGTTTTCCTATCATTTCTGTCATCCTCTTCTTTTCATTCCGACTTCTTCAAGACATATGTTTTGCAGATTATTTGAATTTCAAGAGATTTTTCCTTAGACATTTAGTTGTAGTGAACATTTGGGAATTTTTCAATGACGGATAATATATCATTAGATATAAAATTGCATTTAAAATAATATAATTTTTTGGTTTCTGAATGAAATATCACTACATTTACATACACATTTTTTAAGGTTGTCCGGATTTTGATTGTAACATTGTATCAAGTATTATAAAATTAGTAATATTAAGAATCTTCCTCAAATTTTTGAACCAATGTTTCGAATTGTAAGGTTATAAGACACTATATGCTTGAGAACATAAAATTCAGTAGTTATTATTTGGCTAATTCATAGCATGAGATTATTCTAATGTGATTTTAAGTTTTGGATAAATTTGTTAGCTCTCTGAGCGTGTCCTGTAATATATGTGTATGTAGTTGTGCATGCTTGTGTGCATATTTGACAAACTCAAATTTTATTTTTCAATTCATGTATCTTATTGAAAGTTCTCTGTCGTATGGGGATGTTTCAAAGTATAGATTTGATAAAATTGATAACTACTTTGTAGGAACACGATGATAATTATGTAACCTTCAGTGGCAGCTCCTTGAGAAGCATCAGGTAATGGACTTAGGAAAGGAGACGGATTATTGGACTTGATTCTGAGTATGGTTTGACGTATCAGTCTAACTACCTATTTAATTTTATTTCAGCTATAGTATTGTTCAGTTGCTGTTAAAAAAAGGCTTTTAGTTTTCGCATTTTAATGGTGTTGTCAGAAATAATATAAATATTGCTTCATTGAAAAAAAAATGTGCGTCTAATAAAGCTTGGTCACGGCACCACATGATCCCTAAGAAGTTTTTCTGTAATTTATACTAGCAAGACCTGATACTTCCATTAGTGTAAGTAGACATTCAAAGTCTGCTTCATCTTTCATATTTGCACTAGAGATCTTATATTCCTTATTTTGCTCACATATAAAAGCATATTTTAGCTTGTTCACTTGATGTCAAACGAATGGATGTGTAAAAATTGAGAGAGTAATTGATTGTAATGGGGCTGATAAGTTATTGGATGCTTTTGTATTTTTTTCTTTGTCATTTTATGAGGTACTTTTTTTTAGTTATTTTTAATTATGAATATCAATAAATGATGATTTGAGTTTGTGTTTTTATTGTTATTTGCAAGATAAAGATTCGGAGTTTTGAACGTTGTTGTTGGCTTGAATGCTTTGATGCACAAGACTTAAATCTGCTAGGTGAAGAAATGCAAGGTTGTACATTAAATGTTTGTAAAATTCAATGGCTAAAATATGACAGTAAATGCAAGCTAACATGTTGCTTTTGGCTAAAATTTGACATACTTGATGCACTCTAATTTGACATTGTTGATGCTAATTTGACAGATTTGAATTCTTCCATGAAAATAGCTCATCCTATCTTAGGTTGTCATTTTTTTTCTACTGCTGTTTTGGACTGTTATGGTTTTTTTCTACAGATTGATAGATTGCTCACTCTTTCATTAACAAAAGGAAAACAATGAATACAAAAGGCAAATATAGAATTAAAGTTTTTTCTGCCTATACAAGTGTATTTTTCTTTTCTTTCTATATAATTATATTTTTATGTTTCAGATATGTTTGTTTCTTTGTTTATCTTTACTATTGGTAAGTGATGAACTCAATATAATCTTACTAGAATGTATTTCTCTTATATTACGTTTTGTTATTTTTCTTTAATGACAATGCATTTCACTTCAATATTTTTATTCTTTCTTATGTTTATGTAGAGTATGTGAAAGTTGCATTTTATTTAACTAATTGAGTACTTCTTATGCCGTATTCTTATGGTTTGATGATGTTCTTAAATCGCAATCATATACAATTTTCTTACACTGATTTTATTTTATTTAGGTATTATATTGTCTTTTATTTTCGTCAAGTGGATGTCATATACCCCTTATATGATAGGTATTATATTTTCTTTGTTTTTTGACATTTCACTTTTATTTTACTAATTTCTTTAGAAAGTTATCAACGATTTAAATATTGATATAACTCACACAAAATGTTCAAATATTATTTTCTCATGTTTACATTTTTCCAAACCTTTCATTATTTTCAATTTTTTTTAAGTTTACCCATTTTTTGTATTTTTTTGACATTTCACTTTAATTTTGAATTTTTTCTACCTTCTAAATAATAAAATAACTCCCACCATATTTTTGAATACCGTTTTTACACATTTACATTTTCAAACTATATATGATCTTAAACTGATCCAAGTTTTCTAAACTTTCTAATTTTTCAAACTATATATGCAACTTAGATTGTATCATTTCTGACTACTTATATATATTATTACTGTTTTATTTTGCATTTTTTTGCTACATTAATTTTTGTATATTAAACAAATCCGTGCATCGCACTGGCCTGAAACTAGTATTTATTAAAGAGCAAACTTTATGGACACGTGTCGGTATTGCGTTTTCTGTTTAATTATGCTCTACTTTTGGGCAACAAAAACCAGCTCCTTGTCAAAAAAACCTTTTCCAATTTGTGATCTAAAAACACGTATGCAACTGAATATACTTATTTGAGTACTCAACAGAACCTGACTAATTTTGGTTCACACATTTTAATGGAAAAAGTTTTTTTTTCTTATTTTCTCATATTTATTCCCGTATGCAAGCTAATTCTAGCTGTTAAACACACGGAACGCTGATAGGCATATGAACTCAAGGGGAGAAATATGTTACAAATACTCAAATAACACATAAGTTAAGCACGTCTCCATAAAACGTACATCAACAACTATGCATGCAATTGAATTCATGTACCCATACGAAAACATCAACCAACTCTAAGTCAATACAAACATATTTGAAACCACTCGGATATCAAATTATTTCATATAATAGATACTATAGTACTGTCAGTACAAACTAACGTGCCTCCACAAATACAAGTACCAATTCCAAAGCAAAGCATTCTAATCCTTAACATGACCTTATTAGTACTTACATGGGAGCAAAATTTATAATGTAAAATATCACTTAGCCCCTTGCCACTGATTTTTTTTCTCTGTATCCCACATACATGGGGGCTAAAGCTAATCAGGAATCAAAGAAGAGGGGCAAAACACAATTTTACCAAGCTCAACATATCCATCATCATCTCTAATAATATACACACTCTTGAGTAGCACTTTGATCCATCATATAGAACTCCATGATCCTTCCAAGCTCATCCCAATTCCCTTCCTTCAAGAACTCGTTCGTGTTAGGGCTTGGCACGATGCTCGGGTGCAATGACGTGGCAGTGGGTGTCTGAGATGTATTAAAGCTCCACTGCCCTCCAAATAATGGATTATTCTCTTCAAAGTATAAGTTCTGTTGATTATTCTCATGTCCTACGAATTTGTACTCGTCTCTTGTATCGGAATCGAAACTGCTTGTTTGTGAGCTTGAGTCGGTAGGCACTGTTTGTTTTGGTGCTTGCTGCTTCCATCCTTGTGTGTACTTCTTGAATGATACATTCCTCTTGAATATTCGACATATTGTCCAAATTTCCTGTAAATTAGGTAATAATATTAGTGCTTATTAACTCTTAAACAAAATTGGCAGAAATTGCACAAACACCAGCACTCGTGTTGTATATACTGAAATCATTAAAGAATAAAGGGTTTCTCTATTTCATTGAACTCTATAAGGTGTTGCCTGCTGAACTCCATTATAAACTTTGATCTACATCGAGATTTTGCAGCAAACCCCGCATGTTCAATACAACCGTACGTTAATATATATATGTAAAGAATATCGTTCAACAGGGGGAAAAAAATATCTATACCATATTGCCGTTTTTTAATACGAGCTGAGGGTAAGAAGAAAATTTTCTGTATAAAGTCACATTGTTATAACTCAATTATAAAATCGATTGGAAGTTTAAAAAAAAACCCCTCAACACTATCAAGATTTTAACACAACACCTCTGTCCGTCCCACTGAATATTCAATCGGAATAAAAATCCTCATACTATCTTGAATACTAATGAAATAAGCATAAACAAGGGACTCTTACAGCTTCTTGTAAGCTCGGAGAGCAAGTCTCGTTGTCCTTGTTATTCGAAGGGAGTCGAAACTCGTGCATCATCCAATCAGTCTTCGTCCCTTTTCCCGCGCTTCCTCTGTAATATACCAAAGATTTCTTGAGCCCAATGCAGTCATCGGAGCCGGAGGCTGAGTGTATGGGCCTGTCGATGCCCGTGGCCTTCCAGAATCCGGAGCCGGTGACTCTGTTGGGTCTTATGCTGTTTCTGTACTTCCTTCCCCTCAAACAAAAGAAATACCATTCTTTTTCTCCATTGACGGTGCTGACCTCTGTTTGATCATTACATATGCAATAGTATTTAAATTACTTCTGTCAGATATGAGGTATTCAAATTTGAAAACACAAGAAAATTTTTAATTTTTTTTCAATTTATTAATGTATGAATGTTGATGAGTAAATTAACCAGGGATCATATACAGTTCGGGGTACTGACTTGTGGGCAGCTGGCGTGGAATGAATTGAACAATTGTAGTTCAGAGCAATAAATGCAATACATCAGCGACACGCCCCAGTTTACTAAATTTTGATATGTATATATAGTAGGTTGCTTATTAGTTTTGTTAAGTTTTAGTTTAATGGAACACAAGCTCAAGAGATTTGTCCACTGAATCCCTACCATGCACAATACTAGCTTGCATGGGTGCAAAACTCAAGGTAGTCAGTACCCTTTGCAAAGACATGAAACCCGTTTGAGAGAAGAACATCATCATAATCAATTCCTAAAATATTAAACATACCTTAATTATAATATCAAAAGAATTGTGCACTAATTAAGTAGTACCGAAGGCACAACTCACTTGGAAGATCCCACGGGTCATATTTGTAAATATCAATCTGCTTGATGATCTCTATTGACATGGGCCTGTTGTCCACCTTCCGCCGGAGATAAAACCCGACGAGCTCTTCGTCGGTCGGATGAAACCGGAACCCCGGAAGCACCTCCTCCTCATCATCCACCACCAATTCCACCTCCACCTTCCCTTCACTCTTCTTCTCCAAACTAGCAATTTTCTTCTCCATAGTATCGCCTTTCAGTGCTCTAGATAATTTTGTTCGTGTGTAGACAAGTTGCTACATAGATCGAGAGGTCTTAGGCTGAGTCTCTTGGCTTTATATAAGTGTGAAGTGGTTCGTGTCGTGGTCATCAAAGGTGGTTTGTTTTGGTCCAAGTCTTAAATTTTGATCGCTCTCTCTTTCTATCTCATCTCTCTCCCCCCCTCTCTCATCATAAATCTTTACCAAAGACTTGTTCCAACTTAGGGGAAAGAAATAGAGTACTTGTGGCACGCTAGAAACACGTGACGTCGAATGCTTTGAAATGTGGGAGCACATGGCACTGACAAGTCATCACAGTGGGAGGATCAAGTTTGAATAAATTAGGACGATGCTAGCCGTCGGATCTTTTTGCTCACCCAACCGGTTTTAGCAATCTTAAGGAACACGTGTCCAGAGGTTGGGGCTTAGCAAAGAGGTTGAATCTTCCGCTCTTTCCTTTCTATGAGGTGGCAAGCTTTCTCATTTTGGTTCACTAGAAGGTCTCGTTTGGTACGCGGGAATGGACAGACTTGGGAATGGAATGGAAGAAAGAATGAAATGGATTGCATGTGGGAATGGAATTGTCATTCTCATTCTCTTGTTTGGGTGTGTTCGTAGAATGAAGCTAGAATGGAAATCTCATTCTAATTCCCATGTTTGGTATCACTAGTACACAAGTGAGAATGAAATCTCATTTTCTAATAATGCCCTTACAACAACATAGATTTTTAATAAGATAAAAAATAATTGAAAATGTGATTTACATAGATTCCCTAATCGTAGTCATTAGATTGATTTTTATTATTAATATGGATATAATTGAAAAATACCTAACTAGTTTTTGATTCTCACTTGAATGGGAATGATCATTCCTTATCTTCTCACTTGGAATGCTCATTCCCACAAATAGTGGGAATGATCATTCCTAGGGAATTGGTCATTCCAACATATAAAATATAGGTGTGTTTGGTATGAGGGAATGGGAAGTGGGAATTGCATTCCATTCCTCCTCATTCCCGCGTACCAAACGAGGCGGAAGAGTTTGGTCTCTCTAGCCGCTTAATTAGAGGTCCACAAGCTTAAGCCTTTTTGGGTTTCATACTTTCATAGTAGAAATGATACTACATTGGGAATGATTTATATTGTTTTTTCTTTGGACTATTTGTTTTGTCGTAACGGCAAATGCAACAAATGTTGCATATAGAAAATGTTGCATATAGAACTTTTTGCAAGAAATTTGTTGAAATATTCATATATGAGTATAGTCTCATATTGGAAAGGGTGATATAAAGTGATGAGTTTAAAAAGGTGTCAAGAATAATACTTAATAGCCTAATCTCCGGGGTTAAAATTGATTCCTATCCTTTATTTAAGGCTCATTAACTCTAAATCAGGCCCAATTTCTCCCTAACAAAATTGAATTTGGATCCTCTCCACTACAAAAGAGTAGTGAAGAGACCACTACTTTAAATCTTAAACGTTGATTATTATTGAGTGATTATGATACATTCTAAATCTAAGGTTGTAATTAAATAGTTGTCCCTTAACTACATATTTGATAGTGGAGAGGATTAGAATCCAAAGACATTAACCTCAAATTTGCCATTTGAATTTCTTCATTTTTATTGTAGAATGAATTTTATTTCCAGATCAAAATTTAGTTTTCTGATAGTCGTAAAAAAAAAGTTTCCAATACGAATGAAGTATTTTTTTTTTGTCAAAAATTGTATATCAATCTATATTTTCTGATTTGCTTCAACTAACTTGATGATGTGATATTCACTTTAATTTTTCAGTTAATAAAAGAGTTTGTGATATTTGTTGCAATCAAAGTGGCTACAACAATTGCTGCAACTTTTTGCTATAAAATATAAATCCAAATGTCTTTCGAAGTACTATTTCTTTCAGAACCAATCATATGCGACCAGTCGGTCTGAGCCCCACGTGGGGTTAACAGGGGGCAAAATATGATAAAATTGATATTTTGTGCCCAAGTGTATGGCTAATTAGACCGAACGCATGCGAGTGGTCGGTTCTGAGATGATGTGCAATCTACATGTTTCTAACTCAACCTGTTGTATTCTAACAATTCACATTGTTTGACAATGTCCAACTACATGCTACACAGTTACAATCCTATTTTTAGGTATCATGGACTAGGTGTTTGTCATCTAGCTAGAACATGTTAGTGTGCAGAAGCCACCAATCGTTGTGCTTTGAGGAATCAAACACAAACGTCGAGAGAAAAAGCCAAACAATATAAAATAACGACACAAACACAAACAACTAATTTTTTACGTGGTTTGGCAAGCTACCTACGTCCACGGGACAAGAAGGGGATGAGTTTTCACTAATAGAGAAGGAGAGTACAAACTGGGATTACAAATCACTCAAAACAAACCAACTAATCTCACCAACAAACTCTCAATCTCTCAAACAATAACGCTAACCAATACCCCAGGAAGATCTCTCTTTTCTGTGCTCCAATAACCCTAAAAACAATCCCAAAGAAACCCTAAAACGTGTGTTGGTATTTATACCAAACACAAATCCTAAACAGAACAGGAAACCAAAACAGACCTAAATCCGACTCACGGTTGACCGTACTTGACGCTGTGGTCGACCAGACAGAATGATAGAAACCACGTAAATCAATTACAGGGTCCGTGGTCAACCCACTTGACGCCGTGGTCGACCGGCCAGAAATCAAAAATCACCCTGTAGTCGTGCACATTTGCGGTCGACCGCGCCAAAGCTCGCGGTCGACCGGAAAGCACCTAAATGCATGTCTGTGTTAAATTTCCTGATCTTCTTTAATGTTTTCGCCGTTTCTATAATTCTCCACCTCGGCGAAGTTTTCCCAAAACTGAGGCGACACCAACCAAACCAAATGTCTCGCTTATTGCATCCGGTACGAAGTAAAATAAATTCACGATAATAGACTCAATCCACAACAAGTCGAGAACCCAAATGAGAATGCGAACAAACTCCAAATGTCAGTATCAATTCACCAAACCGGCTGCATCATAAATGACTGCCTATGTATCCTCATGCCTAAGAAATCAAGCGTTCACGTAGTTTACCCAAATTGCCTCCAAAGGCCCTCAATCTAATAGAAAAATTCTCAACTCTTCACTAACAAATATGCGGCTGATAGATCTCCCAATAGATCCAAAGTGAAACAAACCAAACACCTCCACCTGATGTGAACCAATGGCCATATCCAAATCCAAACTATGTCCACCAGCTGTACTCGAATCAACCAACTCGTCATCTACATCAACATCAATATGATCCCCAAACTATGTCACCTCAGCTGGAATCCTAAATAATACAGAATAATCTGGAATACGTGGAGTAATCTCCACCTAATATGGAGTAGCATCATCCTCCACCCGCTACGATATCCTAACGACCTGATCAATACTCTCCACCCACCAAGAGTCAAAAGTAACATACCTGCTCAGAACAAAATCAGAGTCTCCCAACTGATAACCAAACGAGACTCTGAATCCCAAATGTGCAATCAGGTCGAATCTCACATCCTTGATATGATCATATGCTTGGCAAGCAAACATCCGACGCAACCCAAAATCTATAGCAGCTCCATCAGATCCAAAATCTCTAAATGCAGCAGTCTGCAACCCATGACTAAGATGACCCAAATATGTCGAAGCCCGAACACCAAAACCAATGCCCGACATCAAACGTCGATCCTCCTCTATAAGGAACAATCCATCAAAACTATCATCTCATCTCGTTGCCCTAATGTTTACTCTCCAATGAAGTGTCTCAAACTGCCATGAGCTAGGCACAAATACAAAAAATGACCCCTACCAAAATCAGAACGACGGGTTACCTTTCTGCCAATATATTTTCTCTATCTGTTGTTAACTTCTAAGACTTCACACCAACATGACTTGGTTGCAACCCACCAATGCCTAGAACAGTCCCCAACTACAGAAACCAAATACCGATTACCTCCCAATGATGCCTCCTTGAAAGGCCCCCATATGCCTGAATGATCACCACCTAAAAGACCCCTTGATCGATGGATAGAAGTACTAAACTCCACCTCGGTCTTCTTGCTCATACCAAAATACTCACTGGACTTCAAACTGCAGGTCAAAGTACCTCTCCTTAAACCAAAATTATCCTTACCATTAAACTTCTCCACATCTATTTTCATAGAGTGAATACTCAAACTTTGGACAGTCTTCATGCCAGAAGTATCCTCCATAACTCCTTCTTTATCGACCATCTTTCTCGAAACACCAACAAACCAATGCGGAACAAACTGAAAGAAAATATATCCAAACTGCGAGAAAGGTAGATTTTTATCTCCAACTGAAGCCCTAATTAGAGCATCTAAAAGATCTCACACCCACACGATGGAAGACAAGATCCACAATAGTAAAAACCTCATCTTTATCACCAACTGAAACCCTAGACGAGCTTCCAAAGCGATCTACTCCGCCACCAATCTCCAAGCATAGCCAAAGCTCTGATACCACTTGTTGTACGCGTAAGCCACCAATCGTTGTGCTTCGAGGAACCAAACACAAACGCCGAGAGAGAAACGATGCAAAATAACACCACAAACACAAACAATTAAATTTTACGTGGTTCGGCAAGTTTCCTATATCCACGAGGCAAGAAGGGGATGTGTTTCTACTAATAGAGAATGAGAGTACAAACTAAGATTACAAATCACTCAAAACAAACCAACTAATCTCACCAACAAACTC
>BQKN01065175.1:281507-307204 GCA_022839385.1 Asparagus kiusianus
GGCAGTTGAATCTCACCTTCTTGAGCTGCAAGTGGTTATTAGCAGCCAACAAGACTATCCCTGTGAAGCCGATTGCGGAGCTAGAGGCTGAGGAAGCTTCTCGGGTTGACTCGCGCAGGATTCGTGAGAAAGCTCGATCACAGAGGACACAGAATAAGACTCGCCGAATTGATGAAGATGGCCATAGGTCATTCCATTCCACAGACGAGGCTTCTGGCGGAGATCCCGAAGATTGTGATGACTCTTCTGAGCGAGGTTTGCTATTCATCTTTTCCTTCTATTTTCTAGAAGTATTGAAACTGACTATAGTTCAATGTTTCAGGGACTACAGCTGATCATGATGAAGAGTTCTATCCTCCTCCTCGGGCGAGACCTTCGATCCTTATTGCTAGGCGGAAGAGGTTAGTCCGTAAGCTGTCTGCAGCTTCCCGAGCTTCCGATACGGACCTAGCTGGTGATGATCCTGCCAGTGATGGAGGTAACATTTATCCTGAGAACTATTCCTCTGGTTACTCAGCGCATTGACTTATACTTCTCCCTCTCTATATAGGAGCGCGTGAGGAGCATGAGATGAGTCCTGATCTAATCCCCGTATCTCCCGATGAGTCTGATCCGCTACCCCCTGTAGAGAGGCCTACAGGGGTTGCTGACATTGGAGAGGAGGGCAATGTAGGACCCGATTCCGTGAATCGAGGTACATCTAACACTGACAACGTATTTCTTTAGATGATACACCAAATGAATTTGTGTACCCTCTAACTGTCCTCTACCTCTTGCTTCTTCAGATAATTTGCAGGAGGCGAATCCTGGAAATGAAGAGGCCGGTGCACCCGTGAGAGGTAACTCATTTCCATCAGTTGTAGTCTCTTCACTTTTCTTTGGCACTGATATTCTTTTATGTCAGATTTCTCCATCGATGACTTCGACGAGGGAAGCTTGTTTGCGGACACTCCTATGATGCGCTATATATATAGCTCTCCTCAGATCGATGACCAGTTACCTGGGGATATGTTTTCTGAGCCCGCCTTCGCTGGGAATCCTGAGGATGGTTCCCTTGAAGGTATGTGCTTCTTTCTGAGTTATTTATAGGACTAGCCAATCTTGACTAATGCAACTATAATGTAACGCCCCTGCGAATTCTGTTTTGAATCTGGCAGGAGCTTTTGAGAAAGACCCTGTCGAGCCGGCTGTGAGACCAACTATACCAGTTGATGCACCTACAGCCGTTACACCTCCACTACCCCCAGCGGCTCAAGGAGAAGAAGGTATAAGTTAACTCATTGAAGAATGTTATTCCTTTTTCTCATTAAAACTTTTAACGGACTTCTCCCTCTTTTTTGTATAGGGCGTTCTTCTCGTCTTCATGTGTTAGTGAAGGAGTTGTTATCCGACGACGATCCCGACAAGATCGTTATCTGTCTAGAAGTTCGCTCCTTCTTCTCCTTTGTGAAGGCTATGATTGGCAAGCTCTTCCACAGCGGACTTTCCCTTCACCAATTCAAACCTTTCCTTGATTCCAGAATCAATTTAATAAGGGAGGCAGGATACCTAGATTTGGCGAAGGCCATAGTTGACGATCTCGACTGCTTAGAGCGTGAGCTTCAGATGTTTCGTGAGCTTCGAGATACCGGTGCTTCTTCCTTCATTGCTGCTGAGCTGGATACTCGTTTACAGTCACTGCGCGAGACTCAGCTTCTTGATGATCTTGAGGTTCAGGTGCAGCGAGACCGAGTAGCTCGAGTCGAGACTAGCCTTGCTACCAGGTTATCTTCTCTTGCCAAGCTCGATTCTTCTCTCACTTCCTGTGCGGCCGAGATAGACCAGCTCAGAAGAGCACTCCGTGAAAAAGAGGAGACTTTTGATGTTCTTCAGATGATGAAGACACAGGACCAGCAGACCTGTACGGCTTTGTCTGATGAGTTGAAGTCCTTGAAGCAGAAGCTATCCGAGACAGAAGAGACTGCTGCGAAGACTTCGGCCGCCACTGAGGAGTCCATTAGGGCTGAGCTTAGCCAAGCTTATGATGATAAGCTGTCGAAGTTCAGTCAGCAGATTTTTAGCCACGGGCTTGATGTTTGATTTTGTTTACTGAGTGATTTGACTTTTGACTCTTTTAGTGAATTTCCTTTTTATCTTTATTATGATTCGTCATTCCATTTGAAATGATTGACCATAATACTCATAGGATTTTTGGCAAACCCTCAGCCATCAACGGATTTGGTTAGCCTTTACCGACTACCGTTTGAGCCGGGCTAGCATGCGAGTTGTTTAAATCCGTTCGCATGTAACGTTATGCTCAGAGGTTGAATTCTCTGAGACTTTGTGCTATGATGTCGAATACATAGACTTCGCCATTGTTACGGGAATAGGCTACCCGGCGACACGTGTTAGGTGTTGACTTTAGGATTTTTGGCTAACCCCCAGCCCCTAACGGATTTGATTAGCCTTTACCGACTACCGTTTGAGTCGGGCTAGCGTGCGGATTGTCTAAATCCGTTCCGCACGTGACGTTAAGCTAAAAGAGTTAACTCTTTTAGTGCTACGATATTGAATACGTAGACTTCGTCTTTCTCCTGTGAAAAGACTAAACAGCAACGTGTATGAAACGTTGACTTAGGATTTTTGGCAAATCCTCAGCCTTCAACGGATTTGATGTGCTCTTACCGACTACCGTTTGAGTCGGGCTTACATGCGGATTGTTTAAATCCGTTCCGCATGTGACGTTGTGCTAAAGGAATGAACTCCCCTAGACTTTGTGCTACAACTTCGAATATGTAGACTTTGCCATTGTTATGGGAATAGGCTACCCAGCAACGTGTATTAGACGTTGACTTATCCCTAGTTAGGCTTCGGGATGAGGGTCCCCAGAGTCAGACTCTGGTATCTTTTTCTGCGGGTAAAGATCAAACCGGCGACGCGTGTTAGGCGTCAACATATCCTTTCTTAGGATTCAGGATGAAATTCCCCATGCGTGTGAGGCATGGATTTCGGTGTTATTAATAACAACCTGCCACAATGTTGAATATGCGGACGGGTGTTCTTTTAAATGGTTAAGAACTAACCGGCCGCGCGTGTTAGGCGCGGACTTATCCTTACTTAGGTTTCAGGATAAAATACCCCAGAATCGAACTCTGGTGTCTTTTTCAATCGGAAAAAGACTAAATCGGCAGTGCGTGTTAGGCGCAGACTTATCCCTGCTTAGGTTTCGGGATAAAATACCTAGGATGAATCCTAAATTGGTAAACCTTGGAAAAAGAGTTGGTGTGGGGAAGGAAGAATTTTATATTCTATTCCCCGAACAAGGAAGGAAGAATTTTATATTCTATCCCTTGATTCTGGAAAGGAAGAATTTTATATTCTATTTCCAGTGCAAGAAGGAAACTAGAAGTGGGATCTCCACTCCGAGAATCTGGAAGATACTGACAAACTTTCCTTTTATAGGATTGGTTATCAGATCGGAAGATAAGTTCTTCGTTTATCGAAGAGAAATTTCAACTTGAGTTACAACCATAAGAAAGGTTGAACCCAAGAGAAAAGAAATGGAGTTCTTTCGTTCATCGAAAGGGGACTCCGAACTGAGAGTGAACCTTTTTGGTGGACTCACTGTCAATTGAAATTGATCAGCGAGGGATTTTGGTGGTAAAAATAAAATTGGGTTATCCTCTAGAATATTAAGTGTAATATTCTTCAAGGAACTTCCCGATAAATGAGTTGTCCTGAACGTACTAGGGATAGTACTTTTTCAAAAACTTCCCATTTATTGGCATTAATTGCCTGTTACCCTCTAAAGAAATTAAGCGGTAAGCACCGTTCGAATAGACCGTGTCTATTACAAACGGTCCTTCCCACTTAGGTTCGAATTTACCTTTCTTCTTGGAGGTGAGGATTATTGGTCGACGAGCAGCGAGGACCAGATCTCCTTCCTTGAAGCTTCTTTGGCGAACCCTTTTGTCAAAAGCCCTGGATATCCTAGCCTGGTAGAACTCGATGTGTTGTTGAGCTTCCAAGCGCTTTTCGTCCAGCCTTTCGAGTTCCTCAAGACGTTTTTGATGATGTTCTTCGGTCGTCATCTCCGTTGCGAGAGCGATCCGAAGGGAGGGGATTTGAATCTCCAACGGTAGCACAGCTTCGCATCCGTAGACCAACGAATATGGAGTAGCTCCCGTAGGTGTGCGTATGGTAGTACGATAAGCCCAGAGTGCTTCGCCGAGTTTATCGTCCCAATCCCGTTTGTTGGTTTTCACGAGTTTTGATAAGATCTTGATGATCGTCTTGTTGAAAGCCTCAGCTAATCCGTTAGCGGCAGGGTAATAGGGTGTTGACGAAACATCTTGGATCTTGAACTTGTCACAGAACCGGATGAAAGCGTTGCTTATGAATTGCGGACCGTTGTCATGAATGATCCTCCTCGGCACGCCATGTCGGTATATAACGTGATGCTTGATGAAGTTGATGACGTTGTTCGTCTTTACTTCTTTAAGCGGAATGGCTTCAGCCCACTTTGAAAAGTAGTCGGTGATAGCGAGGATGAATCGATCACCTTTGACTGAAGGCGGGAAGATGGGACCGACGATATCCATACCCCATGTCTCGAATGGCCAGGACGTGGTTGACGTGTGTAACCGCTCCGGTGGTTGGTGCATATAGTTTGCATGTACTTGACAAGCGTGACATTCTCGAGCGTACTCAATCGCGTCACGAACCATTGTTGGCCAGAAATATCCCATTCTTCTGATTCGATCATACAGCTTGGGACCAGGCTGATGCGCACCGCATTCTCCTTCATGTGCTTCCTTAAGAACTTCTTTTGCTTCTTCATTCGAAAGGCATCGGAGAAGCAAGTCATCGTACCCCCGGCGATACAGCGTACGGGTCTCGGTATTGTAAAAGAACCGTGGTGCTCTTCGGCGAATAGATTCTTTTTCCTTTACATCCTCCGGTAAAATGCCGTATTGGACGTAGTCAATAATGGGAAAGCGCCAATCTCGGGACTCGGACCCGATTTGGGTTGAGTTCACCTCTTTGGCGTTTACGTTTCTATCTTCCTCCTCTTCAATATCCATATCGTATATGGGTACGCAGAGTTGGTGTGATCTTACTGTGACTAGCAGTTCAGTTTCGGGCGGTTGCGCGAGTGATACTGCTAGTGCTGCCAGTGCATCTGCATAAGCGTTCTGAAGACGCGGGATATACTCAATGTAAAATTCTTCAAAAGAATCTGCCACTCTGATGGCCTCCTGGTGGTATGGAATCAGATCTGGGTTTCTGACTTCATATTCCCCACGAACTTGGTTGACAATTAGTTGAGAATCCCCAAAGGCTTCGAGATATTCGACCCCCAGCTCTTTGGCGAAACTGAGTCCTATGAGGAGTGCGTTATACTCGGCTACGTTGTTAGAGCATGGACTCGTCAGCGAATAAGCTCGAGGCATCACGTGCTTCCCTGGGGAAACTAAGACAACTCCAACTCCAGAAGTGACCTTAGGGCATCCCGGGGTTACTGCTTTATTGACTGCTCTCGAGGCACCATCAAAATATAACTGCCATACTTGTTGGTGTGACGTGGTATTAACCTCGTGGGTTTCATCTGGCAAGTCATCGTATACTTCGACTGTATCTGTTGTCGGGCTTGCCGCCAAAAGATCACAAATCGCTTGTCCTTTGACCGACTTCTGCTGTTTGAAGTGTAGATCATACTGGGACAAGAGAAGGTCCCACTTTGCTAACCGCCAATTCATCGAACCTGGTTGAGTCATGAACACTCGTACCGGATTAACATTGGCAATGACGTAAATCGTCTGGCCAACTAAGTAATGTCGCATCTTCTGCACCGCAAACACCAATGCGAGACATTCTTTCTCGATCATCGGGTATCGAGACTCGGCGCCTATCAAGGTCCGACTTAGATAATAGACTGCCTGTTCGTGACCATTATCATCGTCTTGTGCTAATAAAGCACTTATCGAATGGTTCATCGCCTTGATATAAATCAATAACGGTTTACCTGATTTTGGTGCAACAAGAACATGTGGATTCATCAGATATGCCTTGATATCTTCGAATGCCTTCTGGCAAGCATCGTCCCAAATAAACGATACGCCTTTCTTGTTTAGCTTCGAAAATGGTTGGCACTTCCCAGAAAGATTTGAAATGAATCTCCGGATATACGCCAGACGCCCTTGCAATCCTCTGAGTTCCCTTAGATTCTTCGGGGGTTGCAATTCATTTATCGCCTTTACCTTGTCTGGGTCGATATGTATACCCTTGGTGGTAACGACGAATCCAAGGAATTTTCCGCTGGACATTCCGAGGAAGGATTTTGTGGGATTCATCTTTAATTGATGACTCCGCATGAGATCAAACATTGTCCTCAAGTCCTTGATGTGATCTTCTTTGTTGCGGCTCTTCACCACTAAATCGTCAACGTAGCATTCAACCGTTTTCCTGAGGTGTTTCTGGAAAATCTTAGTCATTGCTCGTTGGTACGTGGCACCTGCATTCTTCAGACCAAACGGCATCACCGTGTAGCAGAAGATACCGAGGGGCGTTCTGAATGCCGTATGCTTTTCGTCATCCGGGTGCATCTTGATTTGATTATACCCCGAAAAGCCGTCCATGAAGGATATTCTTTCGAATCCGCACGTATTGTCGATAATGACGTCCGTGATTGGGAGAGGAAAATCATCTTTTGGACATTCTTCGTTCAAATTCCTGAAGTCGATGCAAATCCTGATTTTGCCATTTTTCTTCATGACTGGAACGATGTTGGCTAACCAGTCTGGATGTTGTTCTTCCCGAATAAATCCTGAGTCGATCAACTTTTTAACTTCAGCCTCGATGGCTTCCATGATCTGCGGATGAAACCGTCTTTGCTGTTGCTTGACAGGTTTGGCATCCGGCTTGATGTCGAGGCGGTGCATTGCCACATTGGGATCGAGCCCTGGCATGTTTTCGTAGTTCCAGGCGAAGACGTCGATATACTCTCTGATCAAGGCAATTAATTCCTCCTTTTCATCTGATGGGAGACTACCACTGATGAATATGGGCTTTGGATTGGCTTCATCACCCATATTGATTTGGACTACCTCGTCTTCGGTGGGTGGCTCTCTCTGTTCGAACCTATCACCATATTGCATGTTCAGGTGATGAACCCATGGGTCCTCCCACGTTTGCATTTGATCGTCATCCTCCATTGTAGATGGATCAGCCGTAGTCATGTTCGACATTAAGGCCTTGAACATTTCTCCCAAACTTGTGTCGGAATCTTCAGCTGACGAATCTAGCAAATACCCATCCTTAGCCTTGTTAGCAATTTGATCGATGATCTGCCAGCCACATTCGTCATCTGACGAAACGTAGCCTAAGCCCCTCTTGTGACGATAATAGCCCTCCGGTTTACCCTTTGGTACATATACCGCTTTGACTGGGACACGGGAACCTCGATCGAAGTATAGACCTTCTCCGAGTGTGAAATCATATCCTTGTCTTTCCATGAGCTTGCGCGCTTCTGGACTGTACTTAGATAAATGTAAACCAGATTTGTCACCATCTTCATCCTCTCTTAGGAAATGATCTGGCACCGGAAGACTTTCTCCTTTACCGAAGATCACTTCTTTTTGTCCCCCTATTTTGGCGGGAATAATCTGAGTTGTTCCGAAAGAGTGTTGGAGACGCTTCTTCGTTACATACGACGATCGGAGCGGCATACATAATTCAGGATTATCGTACAATCCCTTTATCACATCATCAAAAGACAAGGAGTACTCTAAACCATTATTTATTTCAGGTTCGGCAAGTTGCCAGTTATAACCGCCATCTGACGACTGTTCGTCGTCAAGATTGATTACAAAGGGTACAATGTCATTAAAAACAAAACCACCATTGTAATCGAATCCGGCTTCGGAATCAGCTTCTTCTCCGCTGTCCGTGCCTTGGATCGATGGTTCCGTGTCGGATTCATTACCATAAAGGAGAGAATCTGTGAAGTAGTTCTCGTACCCTTTGAATGGTTGCTTATCCGCGACCACCGTCCTAACTCTTCCATCAGTGTCGACATATTTCAAACACTGATGTAGAGTGGAGGGAACTATAACATTACTATGGATCCAAGGCCGACCCAATAGTAAGTTATAGGATGTCTCAGCATCAATCACGTAGCACGTGACCTCCGTCTTTAAGTCGCCCATTTGGCACTTTATCCGGATTTTACCCAAAGGTCTCGACCCGCTGGTGTTAAATCCGTATATGACTGTGCCTGTAGACGCCAACTTGCTGATTGGAATGCCAAGGCTGTGCATCAGTCGAAGTGGCATAATACTCACAGCGGAACCCGGATCTACTTGGATTCGGTTAACTTCGCTGGAGCCAATGTACCCGACGAAGTACAGGGGCCGATCATGGTTCGAATTCTTCGTCTGCATGTCCTCTTTGGTAAAGGTGATGCAGGGAATGTTCTTGGCTGCCACATTACATTGTTGGGCTGACAATTCCGGTTCCTCGGGTGCTGGTTTGACTCGAGTAAGGAACACCTCTGAGTCGGCCAGGGCTTCTTGCAAGGCTTCTCTAGTTTCCTTAGATAGCCGCAGCAATTCGTAAAGTGTTATCCTTGCTGGAATGTTGGCTAGCTGAGCCATGATGTCGAAGGCACGCGGATTCTTTGAACTCTCCGGTTTGTCCTTTCCAATCGGACGACTGAAACGAGACTGCTTCGGATTCTGAACCTCCTCGGGCCTCTTCTCTTTCTGTTTATCTGCCGGCTGTCGTCGAACCTCTTCAGCCGGTTTGGGTATTGGGATCACTCCTATCTCTGTGAGAGTCTTGGCTGGTCCCTGTTTTGTCACCCCTAGCTTGGCTGCTTGTTCGTTATGTGACGGATAGTTGAAGTGGTATTGGTTCCCGCTTCTGATGGTGAAGACTTCTTGTTCATCTTCAGAAAGTGGGAAAGTTGGGATTCCTTCGTCGTCTTCACCCGGGATGGCGGAAACTCCGTAGCAAGACTTTCCTTTCCCTTTAGATTTCTTCGTGGATGACGATCCGGTCCATTGTTCATCTCCAATCAGGTCGGGGTGAACCCAGAGGATTTCGCCGTTCGGGGCCGTGTGTGGCACGAGTCCCTTTTGGCGCTGTCCGTGTGGGTCGTCATTCACCGTCTTCATCCCAACTTTGGTGACACGCTTCGGCTCAAACCAAGCTGTGGGTACTGACCCAAAACTGATCGACACCGCATTCGCTCCCACATTTTTGGATGGTTTCGGAGTTATGACTCCTACATCGATCAAGGCCTGGATCTTGTCCTTGAGGTGATAGCAGGACTTCGTAGGGTGGTGGACCGCTCTGTGATATGCGCAGTACCTCGGGTCCGTCACTTTAGTGGCCCCTTCATGATCCACAATCGCCGGCAGCTGGATCTTGTTGTTCTCCAACAGATATTTGAAGATGCCGGGAACTTCGTCATCTTTGAAGGAGTAGACTTTGGGAAACCTCGGCTCCGAAGACTTTTGCTTCTGAGACCGCTGCTGCCAATGTGGCTGCGATTGCTGTGGAGCTTGTTGCTGCTGCTGCTGTTGTTGCTGAGGTTGCAATTGAAAGGTTTGGTTAGCATCAACAGCATTAACCTGAGCTTTACCTTTTCCCTTCTGATTGAAGTTCTGCTTTGGAGGATTTGTAGCCAGTTGGCCTCTCTCCGCCTTCTTCCTCCTAAGGAATCGCTCAGCTTGCTCGCCTCGGACCTTCAAGTCCTTCCATGTCTTAGATGGAGCTGTGCCCATTGCTTCCAAGACATCCAGCGAGAGGTTATTGTGGCAGGTTTGGAGGATGAACTCCTCGCTGATAGGGTCCCGACAATTCATCGCCTTATTCCGGAACCTTTTGACGAAGACCTCGACTAATTCTCCGTCTTTCTGCTTTTCATCAAGCAACGATCCGATTGAGATTTCGGTGTCGTCGTCAAAGAAATTCGCGAGAAATTTCGTCTCCATGTCATCCCAGCTGTTTATGCTTCCTGGCTTGAGGCGACGATACCAATCGAAGGTGGCTCCGCGAAGAGTGCCAACGAATGACCGCACCATTAGAGGCTCATTACCAGAGATGACTCCCAAGTGCAATTTGAAGTAAATCAAATGCTGAGTTGGTGAACCCATCCCATTAAACGGCGTGAAGTTAATTAGACTAAACTTCGCCGGATATGGGATCGATTCCCAAGTTCTTGGGTAGGGACAGGGAATGCCCGTCTTTTTCGTCTCTTGAGCAGAAATCAATGTGTTGATTTTGTTCTCGAGATTCTTAATTTTTAGGCTTTCACCTGTGTCTTCACTGGTATTATCATTACCACCCCCTGGATTGATGGGAGGGTTATTAGCGTTGCGAGCTTCATTTGTGCCTTCATCTTCCAGGTTATTCTGGTTGGGCTGACTTGGTTCGCCTTGTTGGTGCCTCAATGCATGAAGTTGTTGGTCATGCATCTCTCTCATGTTCTGCATGGCCATTTGCATCTCGAACCTAAAGGTTTCTTGTTGTTTGGCCATGGCATCTTCAAGCATCTTGGCCACCTGCTCCGCGCTTATCATGAGCGACTCGCGGGGCTGTCCCTCACTGGACACTGTATTATCAGACGCCACTGCGGAGCCAGCATCTGATTCTTCATCTCCCGAAGGTACTCTTGTTCGGACTCTACCATACGTCGCACGAATGATAGCTCCGGATTGAAGACGAGTTACACGTCGGGTTATTTCTGGAACCGCCTCGGTGTTGTCCTGAGCCGTTGTTCCTGTGCTGGTCATGTTGGCGGTGACCCTTGAATGTTCACCGTCCTTGACCCTTGTTCTTCGCTGGAAACGCCTGTGTCTTGGCCTTGACGCTCCAGTGCTAAGTCTTTCAAACACCGATACTCTTTCGGGGACTGCCTTAACACAATTGCATTCAGACAATACCGCCCGAATGAGATTTGAACAAGGACATTGATTCCCGAACCTTCAAGGTCTCCTCTTTCTAGATTTGTTCGTCCCCCGGCACGATAGTACAGCTCATCTGTTTGGAGGTCAGAGCAACCTATCGTGTGTTGGCACGATCTCTCAGGTATAACGTTGTCGTCATCAGATGACAACGTTTCCTTCTGAGGAACAATTGTCTTCTTCGGACTATTTAGAGTCACACGCCTCGAAACACGCCTTTGTGGGCGTGAACCTTCGGCGGGCTCTTGCACTTCTATGCGCAAAGTTGTGCGCTTGGGTGCCGCGGTTTGCTCCAAGTGTTGAGGGTTGCGGCGACCCCCAGCATGCTACATTGGTTGGGGCTTCCTCACTGACCCCAAGCGTTCTTGGACTGGAGCTTTACCTCGTTCCTTCGGAAGTGGACCGAGGCGCTCCAAAACTGATCTTTTCTTCTGGGATGGTCCTGCGGGATCTCCCTGAGCAGTTACAGAAATTACCGGCTGTTTAGATTGACATACCGGAGTTAGAATTTTTGGAGGCTGCGGGTTTTGTCCCTTAGCCTGAACCACTTCAGACTTTGGCCTCCAGACCTTGCGAGTTGGTGGCGGCTTTTTGACCACCTCCTTCTGCAGCTTGCGACGGGCTTCCTCAGCTTTGGCCCGTGCTTGCGCGGACAACGCGCGGCGCTTGCGGATGCGCTCCTCCAGCGTTGAGCGATTCCGTTTGACACGGACCCACTCCATTGTCGATGGTTTGGAGGAACCACCCTGCATTTGCTGTTGAGGCTGTTTGCCTCGTTTGTTCTTCAGATCCGCATGATAGCGGACCCCGTCAACGGACTCCATGGCCTTGGCGAATTGCTTCGCGAGGCGTTGACGCTGCCTCTGGCGGGCTCTCTTGGAGAGAGTCACCACGCCTTCAATGGCGGATTTGACCTTCTTTGAGGTCGGTAGGGCCTCACTCAACGCAGCTTCGGCGTCGATCGGGGTGAGGTCGTCGTTGGTGACTTCAGCTTCATCACACCAACGGACTTTTCTCCTGGAGGAGAACTTCTGGAACTTCTTGGACTTGGGGGAGGAGGCAGATCCGGACGAGGACACGTACTCCTCGTATTTCTGCTGGTCGAATTCGTACTCGACCTCCTCCACGACCGGGATCGAGATCCGCGGCTGCGACACTCCAGCTTCGGCAGCGAAGCTGGTGGCTCCCACTGTGATCGCCAGATTGTTCGAGCGGGAAATTGCGTTATTCTTCATTGATGATTCTGTTACAACTTTGACAACAACTTTATGCGTTTACAAAGAGATCCGGTCTTTTTATAAGCTCCGGCTTACAACAAAATCAAAACAAAGAAATAAAGATTACAACTTTCCTTGAACAAATCACGAGTTTCCTGTTTTGCGGTCCCTCGCTTTGTGGGGTTCTTTGCCTGTGCCGGGGTTGATTACCGTGGACCACCGCGCAATCTCGATCCGAACGGATCTACGTGGTATAACGGGTATTATCCCACCAAGGAGATAATAGCCGAGAGGGATCGTTTCACCAAGGAAACGCTCGCTCTAATCTCGGGATCTAAGAACCAAGCTTAGATCCAGAGTAGTATCACGTAGATCTGAGTTTCCAAGTCTTCAAGCCTTCACAATCCGAGTTGAGGTCGCAATCCGGCAGAGTTTCGGCTCTTCAGAAGTTTCAGAAAAAGTCCTCTCAAATGAACGAGTGCCAGGCCTATTTATAGGCACTCAAGACTGTGCCTTTGGCACAAAGACTGTGCCTAGCCACCTCTGGGTGGCTCGGCTATAGCCGAGCCACCCTGAGGTGGCTCGGCCACCGAGCCACCCTAGGGTGGCTCGGCTTGGGCCGAGCCACCTCAGGGTGGTTCGGTTCGGGCCGAGTTCCCCCAGGTTCGCTGGTTTCGTCGTTTTCCGGTGTTTCCGGTTCTCCGTCGTTCGGATTTGATTCGGTTTCTGGAATCGGCTCATTGACTTGATTCCAAATATGGCAGTTAATCCGTTTCTGAGTTCGAGTCCGGGATTGGTCTTGATTTGATCGTTATGTCACCGAGTTCGCTCTTGTTTAGACGACTCGGTGATTCCCCGAAACGTTGGTTCGATTCCACGTGCGAACGTGTTCTGTTGCTCATGTGCCTCGTTGCCTTGAATTTTCGTTGATTTGTTCGGGTCTTGATTCGATTGCCCGAATCCTCATTTGGCAGTAGCTCCGCTTCGGTGTTTGAGTTCAAGTCCGTTTTGTTATTGGACGACTCGTTAACTTTCCGAACTGTTGGTTTGGTCCCGCACGTGAACGTATTCCGTTGCTTGCGTGCCTCGTCGCCTCGTCGCTCGAATGTCCGTTGTTTTGTCGAATCATCGTGCTGAGCTAAGCTAAGGGACCTATAGGCAATTTTATACGCCTACAGTCATGAGTCCGTTGTCAAGGCGTACTGGATGCAACAAGTGAGGCATTTGTTTTGGTTGGTGTCGGCTCAGTTTTAGTAGAAACTTCACCGAGGTGGAGAATTGAAGAAACCGCGAACGATTTGGTGAAGAACAGGTTTTGAAGACTGCATGAGTCATATTTGGAGCTTCACGGTCGACCGCGGCGTAAGGCCGGTCGACCGTGAACGTGCACAGACTCTGGGAGGAGTCTGACTTTGGCACGGTCGACCGCGAGACCCTGTAGGCGAATATTAGGCTCTGTCGTTTGTCACGGTCGACCGCCGCGGTCGACCGCCAGACCCTGTAGGTGTTTTCCAGGCTCTGTCGTTTGTCGTGGTCGACCATGGCGGTTGACCTCGTATCGGGTCAGACCCATGTTTGGTTTCTTGTTCTTATTGGGTTTTGGTGTTTGTATAAATACCAATATACATTTCTAGGGTTTCATAGGTAAGAGTTTAGGATATTTTGAGCACAGAAAAGAGGTATTTTCTGAGCTATTTGTTTAGGGTTTTATTTGGAGAGATTGAGAGCTTTGTTTGTGAGATTAGATTATTCCTTCGAGTGATTTGTAATCTCAAGTTGTACTCTTCTTCTCTATTAGTGAAAACCCCATCCCCTTCTTGCCCCATGGACGTAGGCAATTGCCGAACCACGTTAAAATTTGTGTTTTGTTTGTGCATTGATATTGATTGGTTTTTGGCCCTATTTGATCGGCGTTTGGTTTGGTTCCTCAACATGGTTTTCAACAATAATTGGGGTGCTTTCTCCCAACATAATTTAAAACAACTAATAATAATTGAGAGACCTATTGGCAATTTCAATGATTTGAGGGCTAGAATTAATGAAACAACTTATAAGAACTAGGGGACCAAATAGCAATTCAATTATATGAGAGATTAATTTCAAAACCTTAATGATTTAAGGGACTAATATAAAATAAACCCTTACTATAAATACTTTTATTTTGTTTAAGTGTTAGAACACCTGAGCATCGAAATTTAGAGCGATTTTGGACGTCAATACCAGTAGAGTACCATTTGGTCTTTGTTGAAAATATTTATGATGTCTCTGTAGGATCTGAAATAGATACACTTGAACACTAGAGGGGGGGTGAATAGTGTTCTTTTAAAAGTTATGCAAAGTATATTATAAATTGCAATGAAAAATGACAATCTTAGAAAATAACAATCACAAACACAGGGATTTTATACTGGTTCCACCAATCCGGTGTACATTCAGTCCCCAAGCAAATCCCGCTTGAGAGTTTCCACTATGATTTTGAATAAACTTACAAAATCAAACGCAAACCTGACCAATTTACAAGTCCCTGCAAATTGCAACACCAATTGACAAACACCTTGTCAATTTGAACACCAATCTCTACACCAAGAGATCAACCCTCTCAAACCCGAGAGAAATCCTTTTGAAGCAAGAATACAATTGATCCTATAAGCCTTGAATGTGTAATGAAGTGCAGCAGTGGCTTAGCATTCTTTTAATCTCTGTAAATTGCCTAAATGAAAAGTATTTGATGAATGTTTAAAGGCAATTTCAGAAACTCTTCTTTTTCTCAAAATCTGAATGTTTTTCACTTGAAAAATTGCACAAAGATCAAAGCTTATGGGTGTATATATCTCTACAATTTTTCTGAATGAATAACCTATTTATAGCCCTTGAAAAGACAAATTTTTGAACTTTAAAAACGATTAAAAAACGGCTATAAACAGTCACATATTCAAACTTTGAAAACTAAAAAAACTGTATCTGTAGTCGACTACTGTTGACATTAGTCGACTACACTGAGTTCAAACAGACTCTGTGTTTTCGGAAAATTTTCTCAGTAGTCGACTATAATGCTCATTAGTCGATTACACTGTATTTTGATAGAAACTGATAAAATGAAATTTGAGTTCAGTAGTCGACTATAATGTTGATTAGTCGACTACACTGTAAAATATCAGAAACTTATGTTTCTGTCAAACACCTGAGTAGTCGACTATAATTACTATTAGTCGACTATACTGTAAATAGACAGAAACATGTATTTGAGTTTTATACATGAGTAGTCGACTACTATTCTAATTAGTCGACTACTAAGAGTAAAAATTCTGCTTTAAAGAGTTTTTATAATCAAGTTTTAACTATAATTCTAATGGTTAACATAGGGAATTTCTATAGTTAACCAACACACTAAGCCTGTGTTAGTGTGTTCTAAAATTGTGTGTGTGTGTGCATGTGTGTGATCAAGGCTTGTACAATAATTCTAAGTAAAGAAAATATAAAATACATTATCTCAATTGTTCTTCATTTTCTTCACTTCAAGATGCCTTGAAATCAACTTGCACTTTTCACATATTCTGATATTGAAATCTGCATATAAAAGTTAGTGCACACACATTGTATAAATTGTTATTATCAAAACACTATCATGGAGATATGATATTCAACAGTCTCATTTCAAAAAAAAAAGATGTTACTTTGATGGTTAAGTGTTGATGGCTAAGATCAAACAATCAATCGTATCCAGAAGAGGATAGGTGCGGATCTGGGGCAGGATTGGTTCCTTCTGAGTCCTTGCCGGGATGAGGTAGAGGAGATTGATGAAGGGGCCACCTCCTTCTCCGACTTTATGCATGATTCTTGAATTAGGGGCTGAAGTCCACGCTACACAGACAAGAAGAACCCATAAGAGGGCGGGGACCGGTTCCCTCGTGGTTCCTCCGACAGTCAAGTAAGTGAAACTTGAGTGGGGAAGAGGAAGGTCAGGAATTGAGGTGGTTCATGAGGTGACAAAGTGCCGCTACAGAGGGTCTGTGTGAGCTCCTCTGTGTATATGAAGAATCTGTGTGTGCTCTTTTTCTCTTTTTTTTTTTTTTGAGAGAGAGAGAGAGACGTCCTCCTGTGAGGTTTTGAGTGTACCTGTATATATCGCCATGATAGGGATAAATAGGTCACTTCCAGCCAAGCATAGGGAGGCGGTGGAGAAGTGCGGGCTAAGAACCGAGTCATTCATTGCTTTACAGATGTCGGCTGGCGACTGGAAGGGAAGTCACTTCGGTAAGGGAGAGGGTGTCTCCGTATTTTTCGGGAAGTGATTGAGAGCGTGGCAGAAGGCACGCTAGCAGGCTGAGTCATCCATCGCTTTACAAGTGTTAGCTGGCGACTGGAGGGGAAGTCACTTCGGTATGGGAGAGGGTGTCTCCATATTTTTTAGAAAGTGATTGAGAGCGTGGCAGAAGGCATGTAGGTAGCTGACAAGTCATGAAGACCTCCAGGCTGCTATCAAGAGAAGGCTTGTCCGAGATGGACTGAGATGCTGACATATGCTCAGGGGAAGAGACTTGAGACAGATGTTATTCCTCAATCTAGTCGACAGGGAATGTTCACCAAGACATCTCTGTGAATCGCTGAGTAAATAGTCGATTGTCATTGGTGGGTCGTCTGATCCCGTCTTTCGTGTCGGCATGAAAGAATGTTGACTTGATGAGTCGGCGGGGTCGAGACCTTTGTTGGGCTTGGGCTACTAAATTAATTGGGGCCTTGATTGCTGAAATGCACTCATCAGTGCTTTGCTTATTATATTTCTAGCGAATGAGAACACCACAATAGTTAGCCGATTTTGCTTGGAGTCGGCTTGAACTGGGTCTGAGTGAAATAATATAAGTTTTCTGCCCTTGTGAATCCGCTTGAGAAACTAAAGAGCTCCTGCTATCTGTCGTGGTTGATGTCATCGGGTACCCCTATATCTGCCATGGCTCCATTCTTATTAGCTGATATTACTCAAGGAGTTGAACCACCATTCCAGGAATCGAAGCATCATGGAGCAAATGGGGGGACTTCCGATTTTTGAGTGCTCATACGTGGGGTAATAAAGAGGCAACGCTTCGTGTTTTGAATAAAACGATTGGGATTCCAAGGCAGATCTCATACGTTTATTTTGAAACACGAAGCGCCTTCAGATGAGCCCACGTGGTTGTCCAGAATGCTATAAATAGCTTGCTAACATTGATAGACTCCCTTTACAAACTTTTGCTCTTGAAAAACTTATATTCTAAACCTTGAGTGAAAATTTTCTTTAATGACTTCTTAAGCTTCGACCGCTGGCCGTAAGAGAAAAAGCTTGCTCTTCTCAACCTCATCCGCTTAAGAGTCTGCATGGATGACCTGGTGGAGCTTTATGAGCTTTATGAGCTTTATAATATCCCCATGTCTCTTACACTGGCAGCGCCCGAGAGGAGCGAGCCGGTGCATAGGCACGGTGAGAATCGGGTGGCTGTATATCTAGCCCATTTGGAGCAAGGTTTACAATTGCCTCTTCATCCTTTCATTAGGGATGTACATGCTCCTTTGGGCATTTCCTATTCCTAGTTTTACCTCGGTGTAGTGGGGGCTTTGGTGTCTTTTATAATAATTTGCCATCGTGTGGGAGTACAACTGAGCATGAGATTGCTCGGTCATTTGGTCAACACTGGGTCGGCTGAAAAGGATCCACACTACTTTTACTACTACAGTGGTGATTTCCAGCTTGTCTCTGACTCTTCGCAGTCAAGCGACGGCTGGAGAGAAAGGTACATGTGGGTCTACGACGCCAACCGCGCCTTTGCCTGCTCAACTTGGCCAGAGGCGAATAGGGACGCGTTGAGGCCGGTTACCCTTAGCGATCAGGAGATATGGGACTTGGAGAGGATCCGTTCTTATGCCGAGTCACAGGATAGGACAATCTATTCAATGATGCATCTCTCCGAGCGGCGGACCTGTCCATGATCTTGTCTTCCACTGGCGATCGGGCGAGGCTGAGTCCTCTTGCTCTTCCGCTGAGGGAAAATCGCAAGAGGGGCACAGAGGCCGAGGGGCCAAGCTTCGCTGCCAGACCCCAAAAGAAATTGAGGGAGACTCTTGGGGCTGAGGAAGTGTCCTACTTGATACCTCTTGCGACCAAAATTGCCTCCGAATTAAGGGGGAGGACAAGGGTTGAGAGGCGACGCCTAGTCAGACCAGTTGCGGGGCCTCAGCCAACGGGAACAAGTCCGTTGGTTACTCAACTTAACCACTTGGGAAATTTGGGGATGGTAGATGAGTCTTCTCCTAGCAGGGAGACAACGGCCCTGGCCGTCGAGGAGGATGTTGTCGGCCCCAGTTCTATGCCCCAGTCGTCTCGCCATCCTGACAAGGAGCCAGTGGGGGTCGAGGATGTCAAAGAGCGAGCTGGAACTCCGCCAGACCATGAGGAGAATGATGCTGACGAGAGGATTCTAGGGCATATGCCAAACGCTGATATTCATCAGGCCCTCAAAGCTTGCTTGGCTCGACGGACTTTGTTAGAGCAGGCTCTGTTCAATCAACTTGAGCATATGCACAACTCTTCCCTAGAATAGCAGGCAAAGCAGACCCAAGAAAGGTCAGCCAAGGAAGAAGCAGAGAAAAGGATCACTACTTTAGAGGCCGAGTTGGCTCTTCTACAGGTGAAAGTTGAGTCCGAAAAACGTCGAAGGGCAACGACTGAGGTGGAGGTTTGATCAAGTCGTATGTCTCTCGAGAAATCAATGAAGGGCTTCGAGGAATAGCAATCAGAGTTCCAAGCATCTGTGGCCCTTGTCAAGGACCTGAAGGACAAGCTCGCTCGTCTAGATTCTGAGTATTATAAAAAGAAGATAGTCGACAACTGACGCCATGATCTCTTAGGAAGGGTTGAAGTGGCTTTGGCATGTAAGACTGGAGTCGACTACTTAGCTTCGCTAGTGCCTCCTAGCTCTTATCCTTCTTCCGACTGCTTCTATCCTCCCCACATCTCCTGCTACCTTAATCTCTTAAAAGATGTCGAGAGAAGTGGAGGCGGGATGGATTTAGCAGCGAGTGACGATAAGGATGAGCCTGCTGCTAAGACCCCTGGGGAATCTTCTCTAGCTATTGCCGCCAGGAGACCGCCAAGTCCTACTCCCGGATTCGGTTGGGAGCTTTAAAGACTTGTCTCTCTCTCTCTCTTTTTTTTTTGAGAAGTTTGTAATGAAGTCCCCTCTTATTGAATGAAAATCAACTTTTATTTCCATTCCTGACTTTGCCTTCATTTTTTATATTCTCTTAGTTTTGTAACTTTGTTCTGATTGAGAACTAAAAATTAGCTAGGGTGAGTCAGTTGTGATGCGTCAACCCATACATGGGGAATCAAGACAACTGGTTCACTTAGCGTTTTATGTTGGCTGGATATGTAGTTCTTTTATTGACAAAAACTTAGCAAAGATTTGCCTGAGTTTGTATGTAGAAAAACTATTAATCTGAGCCTTCAAAAAATCATACCTTAGGCTCATGTAAGGCGACATGAGGATCTTTTTGGCAGAATGACAACCCTGAGGTTGGGTGCCTAATTCTTACATGGTGCCTAGGTCTTCGATATCCCCGTATGGTCGAGAGGCGACTGTGGAAGTTGACCATAGGGTTGGTGCCTTGGGTTATTCCTGAAAAGGTATCAAGGTCTTACGTATGTGTCTAGGTCTTCAATATCCTCATATGGTCGAGAGGCAACTGTGGGAGTCGACATAGGATTGTTGCCTTGAGTTTATTCCTGAAAAGGTACCAATGGCTTAAAAGGAGTGCATAGGTCTTACGTAGGTGCCTAGGTCTGCAATATCCCCATATGGTCAAGAGGTAACTGTGGAAGTCGACCATAGTGTTGGTGTCTTGGGTTTTTTCCTGAAAAGGTACCAATTGCATAAAAGGGGTGGTCTTACATAGGTGCCTATGCCTTCAATATCCCTATAATGGCCGAGAGGCAACTGTGGAAGTCGACCATAGGGTTGTTGCCTTGGGTTTATTCCTAAAAAAGTACCAAGGGCTTAAAATTCGACTGATAAGTCGAATGCCTAAAACTTATGGAAGTTGACTAGATCTTCGGCCCTAGTGAAGGCTTGATCCCTGCTTGAGTTTGGCACTTGGTAGCACGAGACAGGAGTTTGATTTATATTTGATAAGATTTCATTAGTACTAAAATTTACACATTTATGGAAAGAATCTGCCATAAGCGTATGACGCTCAGGGGCGTCCGATGCTTGAAATGCTCCATGTTTCTTAGCTAAAGTAGCTTCAGGGAAGGTGAAGCCGTCAGTGATTATAGCCGTAGGCGATTCATTGTTGACTGGTGACAAGTCGAGAGTGCTTTTGCCATCTCATCAGCCAAGGTTTCTCTGAGATCACATCTTCTTTGAGGGTGGCCTCTGGATCATCCTGTGGATGGATCAGCTTTCCTTACGGAGATCATGCGGGTTACTTGCTTCAACCACAAAAGCTTAGTCAAATTTTGTGGTGAAATTCTTTTTTGAAGAAGATGCTTTAAGAAGTCGGAGGCGTTCTCCCCAACAACTTGATCAACCGGCAGACTTTAAGTTTTCCCGCAATCTCATCTCTGAGCGCAGACTTAATTAGCCGGAGGCGTTCTCCCTTCAAAGAGACATCATAGCCCGAGGCGCTTAGCGCAGACTTGATCACTGCTCCTGTTCTCATATGAGCTATTTCCAATCGGAGCTTGAGCGATATTGGACCTGATCAGAACCCATGATCAGGATAAGGCTCTCAAGGTGATTCCACTCAAGGATTCTCTATAGTCAGGGAGCCAGAGTTATTTTGTGAAGGCAATTAAAAGCCGGAGTTCCTTGTTCAAGAAAGACAATCACCCTTATAGTGTGTCTTCTTCTGGGGGTATTTGGGGGTGCTAATGGTCGCTCTACCATCTAGTAGATGGCGTATTTTAGCAGACACTCCCCAGAAAGTTGTAGAGGCCTTCGAGGATTACGCCTGCGTTGATTCCTCTTAGCCAAAACTAACCCCCTTTAGCTTGAATAATACAACTCCCGACTTCATTTAGCTTGGACGGTACAACTCCAGTGTTGTTCTTCAGGGTGAGTGGAATCATACCCTTGTTCAGAACTTAGCATGTCTTCTCAAAAAAGGGAGGAGGGCATCACGATGGGCGCTAAACTATTGATGGCTAAGATCAATCAGTCAATCGTATCCAGAAGCGGATTGGTGCGGATCCGGGGCGTGATCGGTTCCTCCTGAGTCTTCGCCGGGACGAGGTAGAGGAGATTGATGAAGGGGCCACCCCTTCTCTGACTTTATGCATGGTTCTTAAATTGGGGGCTGAAGTCCATGCTGCACAGACAAGAAGAACCTGTGAGAGGGCGGGGACCGGTTCCCCTGTGGTTCCTCCGACGGTCAAGTTAGTAAAACTTGAGTGGGGAAGGGGAATGTCAGGAACTGAGTTGGTTCTTAAGGTGGCAAAGTGCTGCTACAGAGGGTCTATGTGATCCCCTCTGTGTATATGAAGAATCTGTGTGTGTTATTTTTCTCTTTTGAGAGAGAGAGAGATCTAGAGCCGTCCTCCTATGAGGTTTTGAGTCTACCTATTGTTATGGTGTTCACTCATCCAAGATAAAGATATTTGTAAAATGATACAATGAGAGTCCTAGCAAAACAAACTCAACCCTTTGGCTGACTCGCACAATTATTTCTCGGCCTTAGGGGAAGGAAAATCCTAGTCAACTCTCAAGAGTTCTAGGCATTCGACTCCTCAGTTGAATTTCAAGCCCTTGACTCTTTATCAAGGTAAGCCCAAGGCACAACATATGGTCGAATCCTCTAGTGCATCTCGACCATCATGACTAATTACACGACCTTGGTACCTTATCAGGGATAAACCCAAAGCATAATCACAGAGGCCTTGACCCCCACCGACTCATCAAGCCGACTCTCTGGTGTCGACACCAAAGGCAATATTGGTCGGCACGAAATATCATGACCTCCCATACGAGTCGACATTTTTATATCGACTCGAGAGACAATTATCAGTTAAGATGAGACGACATTCCAACAAGTCGGACATGCCGACATTTCTGAGTCGACGCGAAAGGCGGTATCGGTCGACCCTATCATTAATGATGACCCTACTTAGGGCACTCGACCACTCACTGGGTAATTCTCAGAAGCAACTGGAGGGACATCCCATGCTACCAATTAACTTAAGAATTCCGCCCCAACCCCAAGCCTCTATGCTAGAGCATATGTCGACATCTCCGTCCACCTCGGACAACCCTTATCTAGATTTTGAACTGAAAGGTCTCCATGACTTGTCAGCTCAATCACTTCTCAGAAAATACGGATACACCCTCTCTCATGCCGAAGTGACTTCCCCTCCAGTCGCCAGCCGACACCTGTAAAGTGATGAATGATTTAGTATGCCCACGTGCCTTCTGCCACGCTATCAATCATTTCCTGAACAATGCGAAGACACCCTCTCCCGTCACAAAGTGACTTCCCCTCCAGTCGCCAGTCGACGCGTGTAGAGAAAAAGATGATTCACCTTCCAGCTCACACTTGGTCACCACTATTATGCATGGCCGAATAGACCAATCTGCCAGGGACTTCCTCTTTATATACAAATGTTATTTGCCATAGTACGAAGGAGAGAGGTTCGCAATCTAAAACCCCCTAAAGCATAGATGGCACAAAAAGAAGAACACACAGTTTTTCGTCCAGACAGAGGAGCTCACGTAGATCCTCTGGGCAGAGACAATGCCACCTTAAGAACCACATTAGTTCTTGACCTTCCCCTTCCCCACTCGAGTTTTACTAACTTGACTGTCGGAGGAACCACGGGGGGACCGGTCCCCGCCCTATCATGGTTTCTTTTTGTCTGTGCAGCATGACATCAAGCCCTTGTTCAAGAACCTGGCATAAAGACGAAGAAGGGAGCAGGCCCCCATCATCCTTCATCACCCCGCAACCATCTTCTTCTGGATTAATCTTGTCTGTATTAAATTGTTGATGTTATGCGTCAACACCTGTATATATCACCATGATGAGGATAAATAGGTTACTTCTAACCAGACATAGGGAGCCAGTGGCGAAGTACGGGCAAAGAGCCGAGTCATCCCTCGCTTTACAAATATCGACTGATGACTGGAGGGGAAGTCACTTCGGTACGGGAGAGGATGTCTCTATATTTTTCGGTAAGTGATTGAGAGCGTTGCAGAAGGCACGCTGGTAGGATGAGTCATCCCTCGCTTTATAGGTGTCAGCTAGCTATTGGAGGGATAGTCACTTCGGTATGGGAGATGGTGTCTCCGTATTTTTTTGGTAAGTGATTGAGAGCGTGATAGAAGGCACACTGGCAGGCTGAGTCATCCCTCGCTTTACAGGTGTCGGCTGGCGATTGGAGGGGAAGTCACTTCGGTACGGGAGAGGGTATCTCCGCATTTTTCCGAGAAGTGATTGAGAGCGTGGCAGAAGGCACGTGGACAGTTAACAAGTCATGAAGACTTTCAGGCTGCGATCAAGATAAGGCTTGTCCGAGATGGACTGAGATGTTGATATGTGCTCAGGAGAAGAGACTTGAGGCGGATGTTATTCCTCAATCTAGTCGATAGGGAATGTTCACCAAGTCATCTCTGTGAGTCGCTGAGTAAATAGTCGAGTGCCCTTGGTGGGTCGTCTTCGACGATAGGGTCGGCTGATCCCGCCTTTCGTGTCGACATGAAAGAATGTTGACTTGATGAGTCGTCGGGGTTAAGGCCTCTGTTGGGCCTGGATCACTAAGTTGATTGGGGCCTTGATTGCTGAAATGCACTCATCAGTGCTTTGCTTATTATATTTCTAGCGAATGGGAACATCATAACATTAAGCAAATGGAGAATAATTATTAAATTATTTAATGTTTTTCAAGTTTTACTTTGTAAAATTAACTAATGGGGGTGTTGATTTCAATTATCAAATAGGGGGTTTATGTTAGAGTTATGAGAGTGTTTAGGGCCCTCAAACTCCTTCAGACGGCTGGTCCCATAGATCGCTATTCTTCCATGCACATGAAATACTCGTGAGAGGGCGGAGTTGGGTTCTCCAGTTGTTCCTCTGATGATCAAGTTAATATTTGAGATTGGCGGGGAGTATAAAATAAGCAAGACGATAAATACAGAGTTTCAGAGTTACCTCATCTCCCCCTACCTCGTGCAGTGCCACTTCCTTTTATAGCAGATTGGAAGGATAAAAAGTTAACTATGGCCGAGTCCAGCCAGACTACTGATTCAGCAGATACCTTCTAGGTGTCAGCCACAAAAAAAGTGAGTCATCTGGTCATTAAATAAGGGAATGACAGCAGGTGTTTGGAGTTGTCTGCGTCAGATGAGTCATAGAGGCTATGAGGGCTAGAGTAATGATGATTTTGTCAGAACAGTTAATGTGAAAGCGATCGGCTGGCGAGAGGTTCGAGGTAACTGTCACCTTTCTATTTGTTTGGTCAAGGGCCGGGAAGCACTGCCTTTTGATTCGACTACGCAAGTTGTCAGCTGACATAGTAGGCAGAGTGCAGGTTGTTTGTGGGGCCGATCGGGTGAGATGACCGACAAATACTGTCTTTTAAGTCAGCTACGCAAGTTGTCGGTCCGTAGGGTCGGCCGCAGGCACAACTCGGGTTGTTAGTTTCTGGACGGATCTGATTAAGCACGGGGTGGACACATATCAGCTTTCTAGCAGAGATTAGCACTTGTCGATTTTCTAGACTATAACATGGAGAAATTAGACTTGATAGCTCTTTTGCCACGACTTTCTAAGTTATGCAGTATCTTTCAATTTTATTTCGTCATTTGAAAACTGGTGTGATATCTTGTGACGCTTAGAATTTTGGACTATCAGATTTGATTCTAATTTCAGTGTGAGAATCCACTTTTTAGGACGAGAATCTGACATTGGAAATCTAATCTATGTCTGATACACTTTATCAGTAGTCTATTTTTTTTATTTTTAATTAAAAGTCACAAGCATACATTACAAAGATAGAGAAACTGCAAAGTAAGAAAGATACTTAAAACAAATTAAGGACGGACGTGGACTTCATAAGAGGATAAATAATCCCATGAAATGCAAAATAACTTCTCCATAAATTGGCGACTATTAAGTAATTCTCGATCTTCCTCGGTCCAGACAAATCTTAACAATCCTACATTAGCTATTCACAATCTTCTGTCATGTCATTACGCAATAAGCCGTTTTTTTAAATATAAATCCCTTAATCTTTAATATTTTTAACCAAGTACTTTAAATCATTTAAATTGTTAGTAGGTCCCTCAATTCTAATAAATTACTTCAATAGTCCCTAAATTGCGTGCAATATTCGTCCAAGTCTAGTTTAGCACAAAGTCAAATGGTTGAAGCCAAGATTGCAGTATTTGTCTGCTAGATTAGTGCAAAACAAGCCCACGGAGGGTCCAGAGAATGCAGAAGTGCAGTTGTGGGTTGGGTTCAGTTTAGTCCCACATTTGCTAAATGAGGAGTTTGATATGAGGGTTGTAAG